>JAVYIG010017089.1:0-27915 GCA_035222895.1 Strongylocentrotus droebachiensis
TTTATTTTCTAATAAATGATCTTTTTCCTTCTTATAAGTGCCCCTTCCCCTTCTCATAGTTACCCCTTTTCATCTCTGATAAGTGCCTTGTTTATTTTAACATGTGCCTCTTTTTCGTTTTAATAAGAGACACTTCCCCTTCTCAAAAGGCCCCTTTCATCTCCGATAAATGCCCCTATTAAAATCTGATCGGTGCCCCTTTTCTTTCAACTAATGCACAATTTCCTTTATTATCAATGCCCCCTTTTCATTCTCAGAAGTGCCCTCTTTCATATCAGGTGCGATAAGTGCCCCTTTTCCCCTCTAATAATTTCGCTTTTAATAATGATGCATACCCCTTTACCTCTAAGGGACCTATCCCCCTTTCACAAATGCCCCTTTTCACCTCTTATAAATGCCCCTATCAAAATCTGATGGCAAAATCGTCGACAAATGCCCATTTTTCATTCTCATAAGTACCCTTTTTCATTCCTGATAAGCGCCTCTTTTTGTAGGTGTCAGAAGTGCCCCATTTTCACCTCTGATAATTACCCTTTGTACTTTGACACGTACGTGCTCCTTTTCTTTTCTAATGAGTGTCTGATCCCTTTCGATAAGTGTCCCCTTTCCTCTTTCAAACGACTTAGAGCAATTAATCCCAAAGCTCGCTCGCATTTAAAGATGATATAATTATGTTACTTATCAGATGTCTTTTCAGTCTTCCGTTATGAGAATGGGCTTATAATTTTTCGCACTGCGACCTCACAATTCTTAAAATAATTTCCTCGCTCGCTCGCAAATGAATTTTCAGATTATCACAGCCAACTGTAAATTTTGAAATCATCTCTGATAATATAATCACAACGTAGGGATATATACCAATGTCTTAGAGATTGTATATTTTCGCTTTGAGATTTCATTTTTAAGGTGCCCTTTTTCCTCACAAAGTGCCCTTTTTTGTTGGTGCCCTCCCACTTTGGAAGTCGCTCCGCAGCCCCTCGGGGTGGGGGTAGATATATATATATAGAGAGAGAGAGAGAGAGAGAGAGCTGAGAAAGTTGAGAGCCAAAGGCAACGTAGAACTTGAATGATAGGATACCCTAGCTCCGCCCGGCCCCGCCCCGCCCATGATGTTGACAGTTTTTTACCTCCGAGAGGGGGGGGGGGGGGGGAGGGGGGGGGGGGTACTCACATATAAAGACATACGGGGGTGTGCCACCGTGGGTCACTTTTTCACAAACATCCCTAAACATGGGTCTTAATGTTTTCAAAATTTCAAAAAAATTCGGGTGTGTTCATGGAAATTACATCCGAAAATTGTGAAAAATGGGCTTATATTTCGGGAACTCCCCCCCCCCCCCCCCCCCCTCCAATGACCCTTACAAATGGGTAGGGGTTTCGAGGCTTTAGCGGCACATCCCCGTCCAATTAAACCAAATCTGAGAAATTCAATTAAATCAAATCTGACCTCTACAAGCTAAGCTTTAATTAGGTCTCCTCGTCTTTTCTTCTTTTGTTTTCTCATGTAAATGCATTGTATGAACTTGATTCTTATAAGTGTTCCTCTTATATACTTTGCATGTTATACATTTGTTAAATTGTATTACATTTATGTTGGAAGAAAGACAAATAAACTTGAACTTGAACTTGAATTTACGATATCATACTGCATGGGCTTTCTATTATCCAATTTACCTGCCAAAGATTTTTTAATGCGATAGCTAGACCTACACATTAAACAAATACACCTCCCCCCCCCCACCCCCACCCCCACCCCCACCCAAACACAAAAGTCAATCAATCTATCAATCAATCAATCAATCAATCAATCAATCAAACAAATACAATTCTTCCTCAAGCGCAGCAAGCGGTACATTCATCCAGCTAGCTAGCTAGCTGTGCATAAATTATGCACGCATTGTAGTAGTACAGTCAAAGTAGTAGTACTAGACGTAGACTTGTCTATCTAGACTAGACTACATAAAAACATGTCGGCAATCAACATGGCGAGTTTTCTGCGCAATATCAACAGAGCTATCTCGCAATTCCACCCTGGCCTGTCCAGCAAAGTGAGCAAGGCGTGCCAAGTGCAGGTGACATTAATATTTCCTATCTTTGTACAAAGTTAGATTGATAGATTACTCTTTGAGTTGATAATGACAGGGTAATGGAATCTAGTATTTAAGTCTTCAGTCCCATGCCTAAATAATTTTGTGTGTAGTTAACAGATTTTGGTCTTGCCCATCGCTCTGACTGAGTTTGACGTGAAAGAAGTGTTACTGTTAGTGTATCAAGGTGACATATAAATACATGCTTTGATGAAAGGATGGAGTTGAAAATTTGTTCGAATAATCAGCCTAAAAGAGGCGTTTATGTTTGTTTGTTTGTGTGTTAAACTTAAATCTTTTAAATGAGAGGATGTAATTTTTTGCCTTGGTCATGTTAATTGTTATGTTGATTGTTGGTTGTCATTTTTACACGTTTTGGATTGAAAATGATGATTCAAAATCTATGCATTTCAAATTTTATTCATAGAGTTAAAAGTCACTGAATCATCTAGTGGCTGTTTTTCATTTATTTATTTTTATTATATTTTTTTCTCAATGATGTCTTAATGATGGTGATGTTTTTGTTGATGTTTATGATGATGTTGATGCAGTGAGGATAACGTTAAAGATGATGATTTTCAATGGGGGAGCAGGTATTTTCAGAGTGGCATCCAAGTAATTAAACCCAAATTTTGAAAGGGGATTCTGATTTTAGGCAAGATGGTTCATTTATTTTGCCTCTCATTTCCAAATATGCTTCCTAATCCTAGTTTTATTTTCTAACTACCGTAAATGTAGCCCTCATGAGATGTTACTTTGGCTGACCTTATGTCTTGTAATACTTTATATTTATTATTTAATAAGATATAAAATGACTTGACGTAATTTGAAATACCTAATTATTTTATACTTTTTTTATTGAATAAGTTTGTACTATGTTTCTCTTGTATTATATTCCTCTATATTATTATTATTATGTTTTAATGTTAATTAAAATATTCTTTACTCTTTATTGTATGAATTTTTTGTATTGACCAATGTTTTCACTCAGCATGTTTTTCTAATAGAACTTTCTAAACAAATAAACACATTGATGAATATATTGATGAAAATGTTGAAAAAGAAATTCAAATTATCCACATCTAATAAACACAATTTTGAAAATCAGTAGAATCTCTCAATCTCATCCTTGAATTAAAGTTGATTGAAATCCTATCATTCATATACATTTATATACTATAATATATATTCTATATTTTGTGTACATTTTGTCTCTTGGGAACAATAGCCACTTCAGTATTCAACAGATCTATGATTGTTGACATCTGGCCATACATGTACCAGCAGTCCCTGTAACTTAAAGAAGAGTCCCAAACAGGCCAATGGATTGGTTCCTGCTTATTAAAACCTCCAAACTGTTAGAGTGAGGGGTCAAAAGCTCATGTGCACATTCATTACATAATAAGCAAGTGGTACTAAATCCCTGAATGCTCTTCAGAGCTCTTCAGATATCCATTTCCAAATTAGATGTACTGTATTGGCCTATAGATATATATGGATGTGCAGTTGTAAATGTAAATGTATAACTAATAACCTACATGTAATTACCTACGCTGAAAACAAAAATTGCTGTTGAGGCTGAAGTGAGTTTTGCCATAATTAAACTGATAAACAAATGAAATCAAGTGAAATGCAGGTAGTACCTCAAGCTCCACAATATTTAGTTAACTGTTTGAATTGATATACACCTGCCAGGGCATTGAGGTCAGCCAGTGATCCTCTCCGTCTCACATATTCAGTTACCCGCACATTAGCCAGTGATAGGACATTTACTGCATAGATCTGCTTCAAATACTGGAATGATCTACCACTTAGAATTGGGCAGTCTCAATCAGTTATTACCTTCAGAAAGACCTTAAAAACACATTCACTGTAAGCGCTTTGGGCCTTATGGGAAAAGCGCGATATAAGTAAGAATAATAATTAAGTAATATTGACTGCCTTCTGGGCAATACGACATATATCGCCCGAACCGAAGGTGAGGGTGATATATGACAAGTCGTATTGCCCTGAATTAGGCAGTCAATATTACTATTATTAACCACATCAGACATCTAGAGCAAACAAGAAACTCTTACTATCTTATACTCTTAAATTATGTAGGCTACACAGGGTTTCCTAGCATTAGAAGTTGCAAAAACATTGTCAAACCAGCACTGTTCATCCAGTGTTTGACAGATTTTCGATACACTGCAAACAGTTTGCCTAGGGTGTGATTGTTACGTCACAATGGAGTTCGCGCAAAGTGCGCATTTTCTAATACACGATGCGCGATGTAAATTACAATAGCTGATGCGCGATGTAAATTACAACTGGTACTACATTATTGCGCACTAGTTTAACACGCATTTTGCCATTGACTTTTCAGAGCGGGCTAAAATATTTGTCCATTGACTTACTGTATAACCTATATTGCCCGCCAAATTACACACAAATCCCATTGACTCTTCTGAGCGGGGTAAAATATTTGCGCATTGGTTTTCTGTATAACCTATATTGCCCGCCAAATTACACACAAAATCCCATTGACTTTTTCTGAGCGGACTAACTTATTGTAATTTTGTTGACTTATCCATCAAACCTTGAGGGCGATAACATTTAAAAATTGCCCTGCTCAGATGTCTGATACGGTTAATAATAATAATAATACAAATAATTCTGCAGAGTGCGACTGCATAGACTTGAGTTGCAGACTTTGATTCATGGACGGAATGAATAGATAAAGATTCTACTGAATTTTAAGATCATGTGAAACCTTTGTGTGTGATGTTTTCATGTAGGTTGTTCATCTAAAGTGAAATCTCTTGAGCATTCTAGTTATGGCATTAAGAAGATAAAATGTGGAAGCATCCTGGAAGCATCCTGGTTAAGATTAGAATTGACAAGTGACACCCAAATAAAAGAGTTGATTTCCACCACTTTGTCTAACATTTACACCCCAATTCAGGTGCACGCATGAGGAAAGATAATGCTCTAAAATATCTGCTTCCCTACTGAAGATGATGATGATGATGATGATGATGATGATGATGATGATGATGATGATGATGATGACGATGATGTTGATGATGATGTTGATGATGATGATGATGATGATGAAGATGATGATGATGAAGATGATGATGTTGATGATGATGATGATGATGATGATGATGAAGATGATGATGATGATGATGATGATGATGATGATGAAGATGATGATGTTGATGATGATGATAATGATGAAGATGAAGATGATGTTGATGATGATGATGATGATAATGATGAAGATGATGATGTTGATGACAATGATGATGATGATGACAATCAATGATGAAAATTGCTGATTATGATAATGAGATTAAATTACTAGTAAGAGAAAGAGTAAAAGGACATCAGAAATATTTGATTTTAATTGACTGATTGCAAAACAATTACTTTTAAATCGATTGTTAAATCTGTTTTTCTATTTGTTTGACAGCCATTAGCAAGATGCCTGTCCACAACTCAACGTCTCAATGTGGAGTTTTGTGAGAATCCTTTAGATGCAGTCAGTGAGATACCTGATAATGCAACACTTCTTGTTGGAGGTAAGTCATCTGAATAAAAACCTGTCATGGGGGGGGGGGGGCTTTTTAGCAAGAAGGGGGTGTTGGCTAGGTATCCAAAAGGTGTCCATTTTTTTTGCGATTTTTTTTTTTTTTTTTTTTTTTTTTTCCTGCATTTGTATTTCTTTGTTCCAATATGCATGTCATCATTTAATTGATGTTCCTTATTTTGTTGCCTGGGGTCAATTTTTCAATTTGGACACCCAGTTTTGAAATACTAGGGGGGGAGGGGGGTGGTTATAGAAATGTAAGAAAGATGCTTGTCAAAGATTTGTTTACTATATCATTGTTCTTTTGTGCTTGATACTTTCCATACTTATGTTGGATTCCTAGTTTTGTAATTCTTTCAATTAGCGGAGAAAACAAAATTCAGCAATAATGGAATACTATATATTTCATTTTTTTTTTTTTTTTTTTTTTTTAAATCATTTTTTTTAAAAGTTGTCTAATGAACAATCTTGAATATCCCTTTATGCAACATTGACAGTTTCAGCCTTACCTCCCTCCACTGATATTTGTGCCTCTCATTATTAAGAAGTGACTGATCTCAGTAATGCTTTCATTCTGTTTTATTATTTGAACACAAGGATTTGGACTGTGTGGCATCCCAGAGAACCTCATCCAAGGGCTATTGGATACAGGAGTAAAGGATATAACAGCAGTCAGTAATAATGCAGGGTAAGTCATTGCGAGGGGTCAGTGACACAAAGACGTAACTCCATTTTGGCCATTTTGAGAAAAAGTGGTTTATGTGTCACTGAGCGCTTGGGCCTTAAGGAGTCAGGTCTATGTTTCACTAGCCATTGACTTTAATGGGGTGTTTGGTGGAGTTAAGTCTTAGTGTTTCCTTGAAAGCCCACATTTTCCTGAACATTTTGATATCAAATACTCATTTTGGCATAATATGGAGTTACGTCTTTGTGTCACTGAACCCCTCGATTTGCTGTTCTTGACCCACTGATCCAATGTACTGGTTTACTGATATATGCAAATATATGGATGTTTCTTTCCTGGGGACCTAGTAATTTCATTAACCTATTATTAATGAATGAACTGCAATACTTGGAATCCAGTCTGCATACATTACTTGTTACTATGTCAAGCAAGACTCTAGCCAGCTTTCAGGTTGTCAAAAACAACCTATGTTTTAGTATGCATAACATTTGAATATGTTAGTAAATCTATTGCTTGTTAGAGAAACAAAATTCTGTTTTTGACCTTGACATATACATGTATGTTTGTCATAATGTAACTCAGTCACACCACTAGATCGAATCTAAGTCCACCAACTATTGGCCAATAGGAATAATGCACTTTTTTCAGATTTTCAGTTTATTTTCTGTGTTTTTCTGTGTCTCCTCGATTTGACTGGACTATTTGGTGTATAACATTGGTGTGTGTCACATCTCACTATGGGTCAGTTAAATGGATAATAGATAGTTATCTCTTTTTCACTGCAATTATGCAGATTGTGCCTTCTCCCCTTTTTGTGGCTCTACTGATGCCCGGTAGGCAAGTGTTTAGTTTGGCCATCTGCCAAGCAGTAATAGTTGTGTCTATGTAGGATATACATTTCTGAATTGAGAAGATTCAAAATCAGTTGGAATATATGAAGAGAAACATTTAAGAACAGGTTCATTTACAATGCAGCCACAGAAGACTAGAAATATTTAAAAATACAGTCAAACCTGTCTTAGTGACCACCTCTCAATAAAGGCCACCTGTCTGAAGTACCATGCATTTTGTCTCCCCCAGAGAGAGAGAGAGAGAGAGAGAGAGAGAGAGAGAGGGAGAGAGAGAGAGAGAAAAAAAAAATGTGTGTAGTAGAACCTGTCTAGAAAGACCACCTGTCTGCAGTTGCAACTTTTTCTCTTTTCCCTTGGTTGGCCTTAATAGACAGGTTTGACTGTATACATGTATATTGAATGTATTTGATTTGGTTCAAATTTATATGTCTCTTTTGACAGTGTGGATGATTTTGGTCTTGGTCTACTCTTGAAGACGAAGCAGATAAGGAGGATGGTGTCATCATACGTCGGTGAGAATGCAGAGTTTGAAAGGCAATATTTATCTGGAGAGCTAGAAGTCGAGCTCACACCACAGGTATACTGCACTCTATATGAATACACCATAATGTTATTGCTTCTTATAAGGGTGTAATTTTCATGGAAACAGTCGTATCTTAAATTATTTACCATGAGATTGATTTTTGTACACCTTTAGTTGCTTCTCAGAGATGTATTGCCGTTCAACTGGTTTATTAATTGTTGTTGTTGACAGATAATGTTAGTAACCTGAAAAGCCAAACTATAGAAACTTTTGAGCAATGACTTGCCCATATTTTACAGATCTTTGTTGAAAGCCTTACACTCATAGAGAGTAGTTTTCCTTTATCTCTCTCTCTCTCTCCTTTTTCTCTATTTTTTCTGGGTGGCTGGTTGACAGTTTATAAGCCAACTTTAATGGAGTAGAATTACTACATGCAATTCAATTCTATACATTTTCAAGCAACTTGAATGCAGACATTCTGTTGTGGCATTAACATCTCAGGAAGAAGAAGTAATTTACTCATTGATACATGTATGTCTCTGAAATGTAATATTTCTTTGAAAAAATGCTTATTTACACCCTAGGAGCCATAATTATTTTGTTGCCACAAACACTGAACAAGATATCAATGCACTGAAATGCACTGTGCGCTGATAATGGCTGCCGGAGCTTAATCTAGGGTAATAATTTCCAAACGCTCTTTGGAAGCGCATAGAGAGGCTATATAATGTGATATGTGCTATACAAGAACCGAATATTATTATTATTATTATTATTATCTTACTTTTTGACAGGGTACTCTTGCAGAGAGGATACGAGCGGGAGGGGCAGGGGTGCCAGCCTTCTTCACCCCTACTGGTTTTGGTACCCTAGTACACCTTGGTGGATCGCCTATCAAGTACAATGACGACGGATCGGTAGCCATTACCAGTGACCCTAGAGAGGTATGACAACAGTTTTAACCTTTGACAGTATCATAATTACCCTTCTTTTAATCTACCAAGGGTCGATTTCCTTTTCCATTTACGATCGATACTTTTCCTCTCCAATCAGGGACCTTATTTAGATTTATTTCATTTAGGTTCTATCTCCACATAAACTGCATATGACAAGAATTTACAAAATACTGCATATACAAGGTAACAAAACATGTACATATATTCAATAGATATGTGGTATTACGACAGTAAAAACGATTTTATGCAAGTCATTAAATACAAATGATGCTAACAATAATCTACAGTAATGAGGAGGAAACCTTGGAAGCATTATGCTTGTGATTAAGGTTCCCTTTACATAATACGTTTGTTACATAAAATATAAAACAAAAAACAAGACAAAAGAAGAACAAAAACATGTGTGTGGTGCAGCCAACCAACAAGTGATGATAAAAACGATGGTCTCCATCATGATGACATTCTTAAACATTTTCAAACTGAAGAAGAAGTTTATGTATCAAGTGATATTTAAAAGTACTTGGTGCATAGCTGGCAACCGTTTCTGTTTTGGAGGAATTATTCCTACATTTTGGCTGTCAAACTAATGTTATGGATCCTAGATTCCTCTATTTTTGTCAAACTTACCGGTATATGTAAAAAGTATATAAAATTACTGTATTCTTTATTTTGCCTTGATATCCTAATTTTTGCTTTGAAAGGTTAGCAGGTATGTGGGCGTAGTGTTTGAAAGGGAAATAAAATTGTTTGACCTTGTCACCATTATTATTTCATACCCACAACTGGCAAATTTCTAATCACAGTCACATCAGAGGCTACTTTGATCGAGATACATGTCATAATATTATCAGAGCACTTGTGCTGCCCAGACTCGACTATAGCGGATGCTTGCTTGGGGGTATCAGTAAGCAGGACCTGGGCAGACTCCAATGTCTCCAGAATAAGTGTGCTTGGCTAATCTGTCCAAAACTGAAATGGACCCATGCTACCCCATTGAGTGGTGGGTGAGGTTGTCCACAAAGTGTGATCATTATGTTTTTAATCTTGAACCAGTCAGTACCTTACATATTTGCATTGATCCTACTACTGGTCTACAAGTCTCTCAACCATCGATGTCCCCAGTACAACGCTGACTGCTTGGTTCGTCGTCTCCGAGTCCGAAATACCTGCTCGTCATCATCCATCTGGCTCACTCAGTGTCTCTAAGAAACGTGCTGATGAATTGTCTTTCCCATCGGTTGCTGCAAAACTGTGGAACCAGCTACCTACTGCTGTGCAGACGGCCTCATCTGTTGACCACTTCAAGAAATTACTCAAGTCACATCTATTCTGCAAGAAATTCTTACCAGCCTACATTTACTTAACTGATCTCTGAGAAGTGACTAACTTTTGTTCATAAGTGGTCCAAACCTCAAGGAAAAGGCGCTATCTCAAATATCTTTTGGATTGGATTGAATTAATGATGATATTGATATTTCTATAAAATAAAAACAAAACTTATGGGTATATGCATTTATCTTTATCATCCTTGCAACATCTTTGTCCTTTACATTATCTCTCCTTTTTGTAGGCAAGGATGTTCAACGGCGTAGACTACATCATGGAGAACGCTATCGTGGGGGACTATGCCCTTGTGAAGGCATGGAAGGCTGATAGAGCAGGCAATCTCATCTTCAGAAAAACAGCCAGAAACTTCAACCCACCTATGGCTAAAGCTGCCAAGATAACCATTGCTGAAGTAAGCAGGCCATATTTAGTTGTTCTATGATATATCAATGATAGCTGATTATTTCATTCTACTACAAATAGTGTTTTTAGACAAATCTGTTTTTGGATGTATGGGAACTCTTTTTGGACTTGTTATAGAGCATGTATGATAGTATTGCATTAATTTATACGATTTAATTGATATTCACTAGAGCTCTTTTGGAGCTTTCCTGGGGAGTGTTTTCACTTTTATGCAACTGGTTGCTCTCACTACTGGTCTCTCATTTATGATCTTTAGATAATATTTTTTCCTTCAATAATGAACTATCAAAAAATGTAAATTCCGTAGATTTGTGACCATGATTTATACGTCCCTACAGAGACCAATGCCAGTAAATGGTAGAGCAAACAGTGGCATGAACGGCCTGCCATAGTTAAGTCCAACTTAAAGTCGATCTTAGTCATTGTGAAACACCCCCCAGAACAAAAGAATTACTCAGCTTTCCCCTATTAAAACAGAATGATACTCTTGACTCCCACAGACTCTCATGTTCTTTAATATTTTTAAGTTATTTCTTAAGTATTATTCTGATATTAAACATTATGAAAATGCCATTTCTTTTTAATGAAAAAAACCCCACAACTTTGCCCCCCAAAGTATTTTGTCTAAAGCCAGATTATGCCAACATTTTGATTTAATGTTTGTCTTTTATTTTTCTTTAATTTGTTTTACTTCAGGTTGAAGAGATAGTTGATGTGGATGCCTTCGCACCTGAGGACATCCATGTACCAAGTATATATGTTCAGAAGGTCGTCCTTGGAAAGAATTACCAGAAGAGGATAGAGGTATGTGAAATCAAGTCCAATAGCACTTCGGTAAAGGTTCATAGATTTTAGGGTTCTTATATGACTTGTGAATGTCCTGTTTGTGTGAAGAGGAGAAAGAGTTCTTGTATGGTAAAATATGTTATATTACAAATTTCAGCTCTAAATCTGTTGCTGCTCTTATGATTTTCTATGTTTATTTAGGAGTGGGCTGACATTGGCTCTGGTGACAATTGCTCTATTAAAACTTTGTTTCATCAAGAGTTTTGGGTTAGGGTTGCAGTTAGGTTTTAGCATTGGTTTATTGGTTTAAAAAAATGAGAAAAATGGAGAAAAAAATGGAGAGATAGAAAGGAAGAGGGGGATGGTACATGGAAAGAAAAATGGAAGCCCCTCCCACGTCCTCCCTTTAAAGGCCATCTGTACTAGTTTGGCCAGAAGGGATTAGACCACACAGCGAGGTCACTGACAGGTGGCTATCTCATCAACACGGCTCTCAAATAACATAAGAAATAGAGGATCATGGGGAACCAACAGGCACCAATTGGGGAAGTTTTCTATATAGAGGGAGCAAGTAGCTACAAGTAGTGCAGTAGGGCTTTAATCAATAGCCTTGTCCATAGGCATTTTATCCTCCTAGTAAGACTGGTGTCCCCCCCCCCCCCTCCCGTCCCCCCTCAATGACAGGACCCATGCTACGCCACTGCAAAAAACATAATCTTGGAGTAATCACTGTGTTCTTTACAATCAATCATCTTGATATGTTCTTGTTGTTATCACAGAGGCTGACCTTGTCCAAAGAAGAGTCTGAATCCGGCGACGAAACAAAGAGTCCAGCTGCACTTATGAGAGAAAGAATTATCAGGAGAGCTGCACTAGAATTTGAAAACGGAATGTATGGTATCCTTCAATAATAAAAATAATAATAATGATAATTTAAGCCATTCTTGTATAGCTCATATCGCATTACGATATAATGTCTCTAAGCACTTCCAAATGACTTTGAATATTATTACCCGGGTCATGATAATGACCCACATCATTGCTGATCGTTCTTTGTCTGTTGAATAGTGCTATTGTTGGCATTGAGTTTCCTCTCTCAATATGCCAGTGAAATATTTTTTTGATGTGTCCATGGTGTTGACATATTTTTTCTTCTAAGTAATTACATTAGATTTTGATTTCTTCAGTCTTCCGCCTTGGTCCAAGAATCATTAAAAAGACTTGACGTAAGGTGATGCTTCAATAATATTACTAAGTTCTGAATTGATTTGCTTTGGTTTTCCTATCTAATGTAGAATTTAAAGAATTAGCGAAATGTGAATTTTGAAAGCCATTGGATTAGAGTCAGTGAACTTGCTTCAAGTCTGTATGAGTATCAAGCATTAAGACATTATACTCGGGTCAAAAGTCATTTCTTCTCTTTCGAACGGGCTAGCTTGCAATCTGTCAAATTGATTCTACAATGGAAGGGAGAGTTGATTTCTTATGAATCTGATTCCAAGACCCACCATGTTTATCCTTAATGCTATCGTGTTCAGCTAATCTTGGCATTGGGATGCCCATGCTAGCCAGTAACTACATCACACCAGATATGAAAGTCTATCTACAAAGTGAGAATGGAGTACTAGGATTGGTAAGAAATTCCACATCAATACTATTAGTTTATATTTTGAGGATATTTTGATTAATGCTTTGTTCTATGGTGCAGATTAAAGTCTGATGGTAAGATAGATATTTCCATTTGATACATTGCATACAATTTAATTCGTACTTAGAGAATTCATATTCTGGAGCAGGAGAGTAATCATGCCATAATAATGGCAGGAATTAATTCCTTGAAATGCTGGAGTGTTGTATAAACGGCAGCTAGGCTAAAGCCGGGGTAATAACAAATGCGCCTCGGAATAGAATTAGCTAGATAGATGGCGCTATAGAAATGCCTATTATTATTATTATAATGTGATTGTTTTGTTGTGTAGGGTCCATTCCCAAGGAAGGGAGAAGAGGATCCAGACTTGATCAATGCTGGTAAAGAAACAGTCACAGTGCTTCCAGGTTCCAGTTACTTCTCTAGCGACGACTCCTTCGCCATGATCAGAGGGTGAGAACTCATAAAAAGCATTTCCTCTTAGAGGCCCACTGTACTACTTATAGCTATTTGCGCCCTCTATATAGCAAGCAATGCCTAATCGGTGCCTGTTGGTCCCCAATGATCCCCTTTTTCTTATCTTAATTGAGAGCTGACTTGATGAGATAACCACCTGTCAGTGACCTTGCAGGGAGGTCTAATCCCCCTGGCCAAACTAGTGCAGACAGGCTTTAACCCATTGACTTCTGGAACCAGGTGCCTCCTGTATTAAGCCTATGGGAATGCGAGAATCTAGTTGTCAACAGGTTAATGCAGGGAACACAATCTGCAAATGCCATAGGTACCCTGGGCAAATAATGCCCCAATGTGGGAGAATTGATTGCCTTACAGGGGCAACTAAAATGCTACTAGCCCTAAAAAATAAGTTATTTTGGTAGGCATAAATTTGGAATAGATGAGCATTTTCAACTTCCTTCACACACGCTTGATTCAAAGTTGAACTTTTATCATAGTTATAATAGGGCTCCACACTAGCTGTTTTGCAGAGGGTTTGAATTGTGACCTGATAAGCTTTGTGTGCAGAGGCCCCTAGTTGAAATTTAAAATTTGAGGGGGGGGGGGGGGGGGGGGGGTTCTGGAGGTAGAATTTGAGGGCCCATGTGTACATAGTATTGAGCAATAAAATTGTACTTTGATTATGTCATCCATTGTGATGATTTTCTACAGTAGTTTTTGTAAAGTTTCCATATGCAGAAAAAAAGTCATTGTTTTTCGTTGTCTGTGTGTTTTCTCTTGCAGAGGACACGTTGATCTGACCATTCTTGGTGCCATGCAGGTATCTAAATATGGAGATCTTGCCAACTGGATGATTCCGGTAAGTTGACCGCATCCCTTCATCCATTTCTTCTGGGTAATGTATCCATTCTTGGATAGAACCGAGCACATCTTGTCGCCATCCTTGATCATGAAAGCAAAGTCTTGGGCAGGACTGTTGATGAGGAAAATCATTGTGTGCCCTGCAGAAGGGTGTGAACACTATTAAAGTCTTGTTCAATTTTTAATTACTTTAGTTAAAGTTCTAAAACTTCTCCATTCCTGCTTGTGGGAGCGTTCCAACTGTTATTCCTTGTTTCATTGTCCTTCTAGATAAATTGCTACATGATATTTGACTATGCAACAAATGAGCCTTTCATGATGGGGGAAAAAAACCTTTCTTTTTTCCCAAAAGTATTATATGAAATATACATATGTATGATTGAAACCATCTGTAGCACTGAAAGGATTAAATCCTACAAATTTCTCTGTATAGTTATTAGTGGCCTTGTGGATTAGTCACCAGACTGTAGATCACAAGGGACAGGGTTCAAATCACAGCCCAGCACTAATATTCTTTGGCAAGACATTCATTTACATATGCCACTCTCCACCTAGCTGTAAGTGGGGTCCTGACATGCTTGAGCTGTAGTTACTTTGCCAGCTTGGCAATAACTGGGGTAATGGTATGGAAGTTTGTGGAAGTGTGCACTATGACCATCACAGTGTGAGAGATATAATCATTATACAAGAAGCCATTTTGGATTTATATATGCAAAAAAGAAAATGTAATTTTACAAACATATTCAACATTTATTTAAAGGAAATATTATGGAGGGCAAATGTTGAAAAGTATCACCTCTGGAAAAAATGTTGATTATGTTTTAAAAAAAAAGTATAATTAATTTTGTGATAAAAGTATAGTTCATGTGTTTTATCAATATAATTATGTGTATCTTATGTACGTATTATTCAATTAATAAATGATGGAAAAAAGAAGGAAAAAAAAGAAGCAATTTTTAATGTCATTATTATTATTCTTCTTCCTTTGCACTTGCAGGGTAAGATGGTGAAGGGCATGGGAGGAGCTATGGACCTGGTCTCCTCTCCTAGGACTAAGGTGGTTGTAACCATGGAACACGCTGCTAAGGGAGGCAAGCCCAAGCTGCTCTCAGAATGCAACCTCCCGCTCACAGGAAGGAGATGCGTGGATAGAGTCATCACAGAAATGGTAAGCATAATGATATGTAAATATTCTATGTTGTTGAAATTTGGTGTTATGTAAATACTGCGTGCTTGGGGCTCAATGTTATACAAATATACACTGTCTTGAAAGGTTCTGGTTAAAACTATGCGTAAGAGGTGACTCCAATAGTACTATTTGCTGAGGGGTGCAGCCCCAAAGCAAATGGTACTATTGGAGTTACAGAGACCAGTTTTAACCAGTACCTCAAAAAGAAAGGATGGTATATTTGTTTTATAACCTTCTGTAATATCTTCCGTTGAAAGTAATATTTGTAAATTGCCAATAAGACAATTATTAGATGCTGCTTGTAAGTATCAGCTTGCATGGTGATGTATATATACAGTAGGCTTGCGAATGCACCATGTGAGAGAGAGGGAGGATTGAGAAGTCCTGAATAGTTGAAATATTTCTGGTCACGTGACGAGCTCTCAACCAATCAAAACCCAATACATTTTTGATGCAGGATATAAAACAAAATATACGAACCAACTCCTGACGACGGATAGTCAACTCGTTCGAAACGTCGAGCCACTCCCGCCACCCATACTCTCCAAGCGCTATAGTTCTCCTTAGAACTATAAGCTAAGAAATTTATCCAACAGTCTTTTTCAGGACTACACACCCTCAAGAAAGATTACCGAGAGTCCTTTTCAGGACTCCTCAATCCTCCCTCTCTCTTTCACATGGTGCATCCGCAAGCCTACTGTATAAGAAAATTATTGTAATGTACACAGTAGAAATGGCTAGTATTAACTGAACAGAGGAGCATATAGTCAGATGAGCTCTGTCAAAAGAGTTATACCCTTTACCCCATTCCCAAGTATCTTGATGTAATATTCATGTACATGTATTTACTCTTTTTGGAATGATATTATGTTTATTTCACAATAATCTAAACCCAAACTCTAAAGACATTGTAAATAAATTGAAAATGAATGAATAACAAAAAAAGGCAACCTCATCAATAGTGTCTTAACCAGTTCATCAGTTCAAAATTTAAGATGTTTATGTAAAGTACCCCATTCTTGCAATTTCAGTTTCAAATTAATTTGTATTCTGACCAAACACTCTCTTTCTTCCTCTCTGCATTTAGGGTGTGTTTGACCTCGACAGTGAGAAAGGCATGACCCTGATCGAGATCGCAGACGGTGTGACGATCGAGGACATCATTGAAAACACCGAAGCCGAGTTTGAAGTTGCTGAAGATCTTAAACCCATGGGACAAGTCTGAGGTGACCCCATTTGTTAATAACTGGAACTGAATGAAATGGAATTGCTGAAACTTATGAGGCTCGTTCAGATATGCAGAGGTAACTTTTTTTTTTTTAATGAATGGCAACTGTGCAAAACGAATGTCCTGTGTGTATTCACTAAGATGTGGTGTAGGATATGGGTATGTGGAGCGTATTACAATTACCTCATTATTCAAAAAGATCTGGGTCCATTGCATAAAACTAACTATTGATGATAGCTTTGCCATCAATGGCAACTACCATGGTAGCAGGGCTAACAGCCAATCAAAATCAAGGTTTCCATGGTAGTTACCATCAATGGTAAGTCTTGTGCAACAGGGCCCAGAGCAGTTTACCGCGGCATATCTGAACGAGGCTTGAGAGTATCATGTCTTTGTTTTATTGCTGCATGAAGTCTGAGACTACCGACAGTTATGACTGGTACTGCTTGTGTTGAATAGGCCATTTTCATAATGCAATCAATTTTAATATATGACGGACGTTATGGCGTGTCCTACCTTTTACATTACGAAAATTACTTTTTGGTTGTCACTTCAAAGCCAAAGGCCATTCTGAGCGAACCATATGTGATTGGAATTCTGGTAAAGAATACAGTCGGATTTGGGTGAAAAAGCCAACAATGTTACATCATGATATTTACATACGGAACAATATGAGCAGCATTTTGGATTGGATGGGATTTTTCTATTCAGGTAATCCTTCTTTGAATTTTTTGGTGAATCAACAAAATATAGTTTGTAGTGTGATTTCTTTTTCTAATTCTGGATGTTTTTGTTAAATCACCCTTGAGCTTGATTAAGACTAGTACAAAGTCAGCACTTTCGTATGAATTATGGAGGCAATGTTCTTGAATAAAATTTGTATAATTTTCTTCTTCTTCTTCAATATGGTTTGATAGTTGTAAAAACTAATCATTGTAGAATTATGTGAGTGATGTCAGAAATTTACCAAAGTTTGAAGTGTGCTGCAAGTAAATAAATTGTGTCGGTTTAAGTATGTGAAAGATAAAATTCACCTTTCTCTGTGTACCAAATCCATACATAAGTTCACATAATTAAGCATAATATAATACAATGCAAATTTATATGTAAAAGTAAATTTTTAATTGAAGTAATAGACTATTCAATCAGGTGAAAAAGGGTGAAAAAAGGTGAAAAAGGGTGAAAAAAGGTGAAAGTATGCAATAATGTATATACATGTAGTTTAAGATAAGAACCTGTAATAATGGTAAGGATGAACCATTCTGGTAGTCCTATATACACAATTTGTGAACAGTTGCAGTGAAAGTTTGAAACCTTCAATCTTTTGTCACAACTTACATTCTAGTCAGCTTCTTCAAATATCTTGATGTTTTTTTTTTAATTCTTTACTCAGGTCTCGGGGGAGCTTTTTTTAAAGATATTTATATGGAGATAAATTAACTGAAATTCTTTGCACAAGGGTTATTTTAGGTTTAACTTGAGCTAATTCTTTGATTATAGTTTGATAAATATTATTTGTAA
This sequence comes from Strongylocentrotus droebachiensis, assembly GCA_035222895.1. NCBI lineage: Eukaryota > Metazoa > Echinodermata > Echinoidea > Camarodonta > Strongylocentrotidae > Strongylocentrotus > Strongylocentrotus droebachiensis. The sequence goes on from JAVYIG010017089.1 coordinate 18,118, forward strand.
TTGCTATAGATCTTACTTTTTCAAGATTGTTGAAGGGCTTTTGTGGAGATTATATCATGTTTCAAGTTTTTAATCCATTTCCTTGGGGTCTTTTCTGGAAAACCCATTATGTGTTGCTGGTGATATACTTGTAGTTAGATTTCCTTTGGGGCAATTTAAGAGTCTCTTTGCAATTTTTTAATTCCGGTTTAGGACATTTCCAGAAAATCATTTTTGCTTTCCTGTGGGGTAATTTGGCTGCTTTATTGTAGAAGATGGTAGGAATGGTAAATATACAGTAATAAAAGGTCACACATTCTTCATGTGGTAGAGTATATTACTGAAATTTGGATAAAGAAAACAAAATACAGATGGCAGATATATCACATTTATTTAACTTTAGCATTAAATGCATCATTTAATCCAGATATTGCTAACATATAATTAACATTGATTATTTTATACTGGACTCATGAGTTTGCTATATCCAGTATAATTAATGTAGTTAAACAACACATCAAGGTAACAGAAAAAGAAAAAAGGATGACAAATTAATCTTCAGATGCATTTAAAACTAAATGCTGATATTGCAATGCTTATTGACAAAATGCATAGAAAGACAAATCCCTTTAATATTCATCATACTAATTGATAAAATCACAATGATAATGTTTGAAATTATTTTCTTTTTAACATTCTGTAATAGACTCATACACTATTGAAAACAAAGTTTTAACAATACAAGATGGTTATGGTTCTTGTAATCTAAAAGTAATTTTGCATAAAAAGTGAGTGAAGGCTGCAAATATCTAATTTATGTAATAGCAATCTTTTTTTTTCTCAAAGTGCTTGAATGGAATTGTGGCCATTTTCTTTGGTGAACAGTTTGAATGCAATAATCGATGACAGGGATTACCATTGTAAATGAAGTTAAATAAGGTTTACTGGCAAAAATAACTAATATTTCAAGAAAAATGTCACAAATATATTTCATATTGATTTATTATGTCACAATATCATTTGATGATTTTTGAAAGAGCTCAACCTTGCTTGATTTTCCTAACATCTATATTTCACCTAAGTTTTGAGGATTTATTTCTGAAATAGGATGTCTCCTTCAGGCATGTATTCTTGAGACACTTCTCAATTACACAATTATATTGTGGTGATTGGAATTTTATTTTTAATACATATATTGTACAAGATATGTATCATGTGTGTAATAAATGAAAGATATATTGAAAAATAATCTTTACCTTTTTATCTGTCATTTGTATTAATAATACCTATGGATTCTATTATGGATGTGGATTCTACTTTTTGCTCCAAAACTGTTTCAACAAACTCTCAACATTTGAGTTCACCATTGCTAGGTACTCATCTTTGTTTCTTTCAAAGAACAAAATACCGGTACTGAAGAAATCTAGTCCATTAATCATTGCAAATTATTACTCTCAGACTATTAATGTAGAGAAGAATTCTCATCCTTGTTCCAAAACTGTCGGACAAACTCCCAACAAAACAATTCACCATCACAAGGCACCCATCCTCTTTTCTTTAGAAGAACCCCAGTCCAGTACCGATACCAGGGGCAACCAAACTTCCTCACCACGTTGAAGTGACCGCAACCCTTCATCCTTTTCCTCTGTGTAATGTATCCATTCTTGGATAGAACCGAGCACATCTTGTCGCCATCGTTGATCATGAAAGCAAAGTCTTGGGCTGGACTGATGATGAGAAAGTGGGGTCGATGAGGGGCTGATGGAGTTTGTGTCGTTGCGGATGATGGTGATGATGTTACTTCGAGTTGAGATGGTGATGATGATTTTACTGTAGGTAGTTGTGGTGTTGACAATGTTTGTGATGATGAGAGTGATGGTGGTGGTGATGATGGCATTGACGAAGATGATGATGCTGCTTTTGCTGTTGATGATGATGTTGGTAATATAAATGGTGAGGTAGATGATGATGCTGCTGCTGATGATGTTGGTAATGATGATGATGATGATGATGATGATTCTTCAGATGATGTTGATGTAGGAGTTGGATTTTTATTTTTATCAAGCAGCTTGACATATTCGATAGGAGACATGCTCGTCCAGTACGTAGGATCCGTTCCAAATGCTGGTTTCAGATAGATATGGTAGTTGAATCCTTTACTGATACTTTGAAGATCATGGACAGCTGACAAACTGATGACACCCTGTTTGAAAATTTGAAAAAAAAATGAAATCTAGAGAGACAAGAAAAGGGAACAACATATTTCAACATTCAAGCAGATCCATCAGATCATTTAATGTACTATGGGCATGCGACTCATTTCATTTATTTATTTCCACGTCAAGATAAAAACAAAATTATAGAATCCTCAATACAACATTATTTAATGAGGTATCTGAAGTAAGAGGACCATGAAAAGGACATAAAAAGAATCCTCAGCCACAATATGATAAGCTTCAGGATAAATTCAAATTATAGTCCGAACAAAAGCTGAACACTAAAGTTAATGTAGGTTAACTTTTTCTATGGACTAATGGTTGTTCTGATTCATTCGATGAATGATTCTACATAAAAAAGAGAATTGAAAAATGAAAAGGAAAGATTACAGGTTAGACTTTAATAAGAACATTTTGACAAGATTGTTGAGAGTTAGAAAGAGCCCTATCTCTTCTCACTAATACAGAAAGAATTGTATTTTCATTCATTTGGAATGAGTTTCCTTACCTTAATCACTGTTGGGGATATCCCGACGTCTGTCAGATAATGATGATCTAGGGCTACAAGGGATACCAGATGACCACCAGCCGAATGTCCAGCAAGGACAATAGATTCTGGATCAAAGTGACCAGTCGACTGTCCATAGTCCACCAGCCATCTCAGGGCGAGTGTAACACACTCTGCTTGAACCTGAGGGCCAGCAACAAGACTGGGCCCAAGTTCAAAGGTCGTTGTCTGCCGAAAGTAAAAGATCAGACACTGAACGGCGAAGACTAGTATTACAGAGATACAAAGCGCTAGAATGTTATTTTCTGCCAAGGTGTAAATGTCTAATGTTGATACTGTCGTGATTGTCGCTACAAGTGCTACAACAATCGGCATTTTACTTGAAATGTTCTTCTTTGTACATGATTGATGTCGTCTCTCTAAGTATAGCTCGCGAGAGATCATGATGGCGAGAGTAATCCATTGCGCTACAATAATCACTCCTGCTATTAGGGGCATGACAGGAACTCTTAGGTGACTGTCCAAATAATTTATCGGGAGGACTTCCAGGACGATAAACAGTAAAAGGGCCGCGAGCATCCAATAAGCAAGAGCATACGACAACGAAATCGCCATCTCGATTAGATTGATCAGCCACGGGGTCGGTGCGATCGGGTAGGACAAGATGGCGCAGGGGAATCCCCGACTGGCAAAACTCTCTCCAATGTTGCTGTACAAACGGTCACGGCCGACTATGGCTGCCAGACTGAAGTTGCATTCCCAGCGAGACATGTAGTGACGCCAAGTTTGCTTGTCTCCGCGTCGCCATCCCCCGCCATACGCAAACACCACGAGTGGTGGTGGGCGTGGTCTTTTGCCTCTAATTTCACCCTGATTGGTGTCACGGTTTCTCACATATTTGTCTGAAAAGGTTTCCTCTTTTTGAGTGGTAATTGTTTCATTATTACATGAAGAGACGGGAGATTCCACCTCAGCGTCTTCCGTGCTCTTGCAGCTGTTTTGTGATTTCTGCAATTTCGATTTAACAAAGACGTTTCCACCTAAAGTTCCTCCACTGTCCAGAGAAGGTCTTTCTAATTTACGGCCATCGTTTATAAAATCATCAGATACTGTCTTGCTCTCGACAGTAGAAATTTGATTACCTGATGAAGATGGCAGGAATAAATCGAGGCAAGTTTTGCTAAGGATGTGCGCACTTTGGTGTTCTTTTCTTCCTCTGTTGACAACACCTTCTTCGAATGGTTGAGAGTAGTCGAAGTTTCTGAGCACTGAATATCCCAAACGGTTTTCCATGTTTGACGTCGGAAGGTTATAACTGATCTTCTATAGCCTATATAGACATAAATATTTCAGGACTTCGATCGCCCGGCACTTTTATATATATTCGTCGATGATCAGATTTGGCCTCAGAATTGGGTATGCAAAATTGGTACTTCAACACTGTACTTGACGATTCATCCAGGCACTTTAATAGTATTCTGCCTTGGGCAACGCTTCCAAATATACTTCTCAATGTAGTGTACGTACTCTTTCATACAACCATAATTAACATGGCTCCCCGCGTATAATCATGCACATATACTACCGAGTATAGGTCCATCGTATAATGCACATTTTCCGGTACATTTGCTGAGACACGTGTACTCTCCACTGGCTCTCCACACATTGACCAAGCAGAAAGACAACTCAATGATAACGAGCAGATTAGTACAGACGACACTTAAAGGTATATGTTGGTTAACTATGTAGCCACTCTATAGATTAATAGCTCAGGCAAACAACGTTCGCAAATAGTACTTGATACTAATTAAATTCCGTGAATGGCAGACAGACATGATATGCAAGAATGCCTATTCATGCTGTCGTTCAATCTTGCTGGCAGCGGTGCAATGGACATAAATTATGGTTAACACAAATGTGGAAACCATTGTACAGTTGTGTGGTTATATTGATGGTTTCTTTGCATAGTCTAATATTGAATGGTTTCGATTCTTCTGTACGCCACGTTCATGTCAATACCGCAGTAGGCTATGCGTTATATGCTTTTCATACAGCACTTCCTCTTCGCAACCTCAAGAGTCTACCTTTAAGTATTTTTGCTATTTTAAGCCAGTTTAGACCTTCATAATAATTCATACTTCCTTGAAGCTTTTTAGTCCTTAACGATTTTGTTATTTGTCTCTTCCTATTCAAGCCAGTCATCTCTATCTCTCACCTTCCCCCCACCTTCTCGTTTTTGTTTACCGACTATAAAACGACGTGATTTGATCTCAAACTCTCTTGATTTTTCTCCAAACCACTCATTTTGGATTCATAAGACTCATTTTTGTTCAAGTTCCATGTAATACAAATTATTATATGTATACAAATTATACATTTATTTGTCATATACTCACCGAAACGACAACACATCATTTGTATGAAATTTCGTGTAATGGTATATTACAATCATTGCAATTGATTATGTTTGGATCTTAGTTATTCTGAATTACTAGCATAATTATAAAGTACTTCCTGCTTGTAAATCAGCTTTAGAATTCGATAGGTAATGATCTTTAATACTCTTCATTGTAAGGAGACTTTGCAATATATAAAATGTATATTTGTATATATAAAACAGATTGTAAACTAATAAAATAGACTGTTAATAACACCACTATTATTATCATTATTATTATTATTGTTATTATTATTATTATCATTATTATTGTCATTATTCTATTCAGCATTTCAACATATAGAAGAAAATCAGCAAGATAGTACTATAGAGAAAATGAATAATGGATGTTGACCATACATGCCCAGGTTTCCTGGGATATACACAAGTAAACCTAATCACTGTAGTCTTCGGGCCTTTTACCCCGATCTGGACATATACGGCAACATCCACAAAAATTAAATAAAATAGCTTAACCTTATATATTCGTTTATATGAAATAATAATAAATATAAGAGATGCAAATAATGAAGATAAGTGAAACAAAACAGAATAATTAAATTATATGTAAATGATTGCAAAATTGGATTTGATATCAAAATAATAATAATAAAATAGAGCATACAGTAGGACCTATATGATAAATACAATGTACATATCCCAAATGATACAAATGGACTCCATCTCCCCCACAACATAGACCACATAATTATTATGACACGCAGGTTACACAATGACAGTAAAATAACAAAATGTGCCATTTCAAATGGTTCTTCTGGACTTACAAAAAGCCTTTGATACTGTAAATCATAACATACTGTTAAAGAAATTGGAAGTGATGGGTTTGGATTCGGCATGTGTTAAATGGTTTAGATCATATTTAACTAATCGTCATCAAGTGGTAACTATGCAGAAGGTAATATCTGATTCCCTGCCTATTAAATGCGGGGTTCCACAAGGGAGCATTTTAGGCCCCATTCTCTTTATGTGTTATATTAATGATATGTGTACTTGTGTTAATGTTTCTAAATTACTTTTATATGCTGACGATAGTGTGTTACTATATTCAGATACAAATCCTAAGTCAATTGAAGAAAAACTAAGTGCAGAATTGGCAAAATGCATCGAATGGATGACAGACAACAAGCTTAGTTTACATGTTGGAAAAACAGAAAGTATTTTATTTTGTTCGAAGGGAAAGTTTAAATATACACGTGACTTCAAGGTTACCTATACTAATCAAGTGATTGAGAGAAAAGATTCAGTAAAATATTTAGGAATAAATTTAACTAGTGATCTGTCATGGACAGGTTTGGTAGATTCAATTGCCAAAAAGGCTAATTCTCGCTTAAATTTTTTGTATAGATACCAAACTTGTATGAACATGAAGTCGAGACGTATTTTGTGTTTTGCTTTGATACAATGTTTATTTGATTATGCTAATGCTGCTTGGTACAGTAGTCTGGGCAAGATGGATAAGAAAAAGTTAAGAATAATTCAGAATAAGATGGTAAGATTTATTAATTGCTTAGGCCCAAGAACACACGTCGGGAAAAATGAACTTGAAGAAGCAGGTATACTCCATGTAGGTCAAAGGTCTAAACAACTCGTGTTACACCATGTCCATAAAATATACTACTCAGATGTAGATCATTATATTACTAATAATTTTACTCGTGTCTCAAATATCCATGGATACGATACAAGAAATAGTCATTTTAATTTTGTTTTACCCAAGCGAAAAGGACAAATTGGAAACTCTTTTTATTTTAATGGTATCCAATTTTGGAATTCTCTCCCAAAACATGTCAAAATAGTTAAGAATTTTTCACACTTTAAAAGGGTATTAAAACAATACCTAAAGCATGAATCCCTTCAAGAACAGTAATATCAGTTATTTTAAATCACAGTTCATTATGTGTAGCGCATGTAATTAAGTTTAATCTTGCATAATATACCGTAGATCATTGTTTGCTATAAGTTCTAGAAATTTTTGTTGTTGTTTATGTTATATTATTTATTCGTAATATTCGTAGTAGTTATTAGTTGTGATATTTTATTCTCATGCCGTACTGTACACGTACTTTATAGGACCCCGTTGGAAATAAGCCTTTTCCGGCTTTCATGGGTTATCCTGTCAATGTATCTTCTCGTTCCATTTTGCTTTATGTATGCATTCAATGTACTATACTTGACGAATAAAATCAATCAATCAATCAAACAGTCAATATGTACCAAACTGCTATAGATGAAGCTACGGTATTTGGTGATAATTATACGTGGTCCTTTGGCAATAATATTTCCCCTTTTCTTTTCTTTTCTTTTGAAGACTGGATCTCAGTTTATGAAAGTACATGTATACAATTTTTGTCTAGACCTAATCTTCTCATATGGCATATTTTAATTCCGAATTGGATTCACTCTATGGAATGAAATGAAAGAGAGTATAATAATGGGACCCACTAAGCCTACAGATGTTCAAACAATTCGCAGGGCGTCTCTTACTTATATTTTGGCAATACATTATTGTATACAAAATGATTACTATTTCAAAATGTTTCCGATTTTTAGAACTATTTGTATTGACTCCATCAATTGTTCCAAAATGGTTGACCATTACTCGCCTCCCAGTCTCCTTCTTTCTTCTCAAAAACTTGACCAGTCCAGTACTGATACCATGGGCATAAAATGCCCTCATATAAGAGAACTCAACCCCTTGTTTATACATTTACGTAGTCGTCACTGGGCCCATACTGATCTCTGTCATTTCGATGTATAGTTATGATTTCAATTCTATAAAAAAAACAAGTATAATTTTGTTTTCGATGTCAAACGACTCTGACTATTCACTGTCCCAAAGATGTTGAACAAATTCCCAACACATCAGTTCCCCATCACTTGGTTCCCAGCTCCATCTTTTTCCTAGAATCCGGCCGGTCCAGTACTGGTACCATGGGCAACCAAACTTTCTCACTATTGTGAAATGGTTGCTTCCTTGCATGAAGTTCCTTTGGGTTCGGTATCCATTGCTCTTAAGAGCGGAGCGCATCCTTTCGGAGTCCTCGATCATGTAACCAAAGTCATTAGCAGCACTGATGAGGAGGAAATGGGGACGATGAGAGGCAGAAGAAATATGTGATGACGACGATGATGAAGAGGATAATGGTGATTGTGGTGGTGATGGTAACAATGAAAGTGATGGTGGTGGTGACGCATCTGTTGATAGTGGACATAATGTTGATGATGACGAAGACGACGAAGATGTTGATGATGGTGATGGTGATGATGATGTAGAAGAAGAAGGAGAAGGAGGAAGAGTAAGAGTAGAAGAAGCAGAAATATGAGAAGAAAATGTGGTCGAAGTGGTGGATGAGGACGAGGAAGCGGAGAAGACGGAAGGAGGCAGCTGAGACAAAGGTGACTGGCCAAATTCAGAAGCCAGTTTGTTATGCTCACCCAGTTTGACATATTCGATAGGAGACATGCTCTTCCAGTACGCAGGATCAGTTCCAAATGCTGGCTTCAAGTAAATATGATAAGTGAATCCTTTGCTCATCGTTCGAAGATCATGGACAGCTGACAAACTGATGACACCCTGTTTGAAAAAAATTGGAAAGTCACAAGATGGAATTCAAAGCTTATAGCACATCTGAATGAAAGCATGCGCAAAAAAAGAAGGTAGCAAGAACATAGAAAGAGATAAGTTTCAGTTTAAAAAGGACACAATAATAACGAAACAGCTGTTGAATGGGTCTTCGTGCAAAACGAGAGCATAAACAATTTTAACAGTTTTCTAAAAATTTGTATGACGATGACAAACAATTGAGATTTACACTGGAAGATGTTTGATTTTTTTTAAACAGTCATAAAAGTATGATTAAGAAAAACCGTCCCATATACATGTAATGAAGATGTCTGATAAATTTCCTACATTGAATTTATTCTCATCGATAGGAGTGTACAACGGGATTTTGTATTACCTTAACCACTCGAGGGGAAATCCCGGCGTCTGTCAAATAGCGATGGTCAAGGGCTACAAGGGATACCAGATGACCACCAGCCGAGTGACCCATCAAGACGATAGAGTCTGGATCAAAGTGACCAGTTGACCGTCCATAGTCCACAAGCCATCTCAAGGCAAGTGCTACACATTTTGCTTGACCCTGTGGGGTGGCGACAAGACAGGGTCTCTTGGACTCAGGGAGGAATGTCGTCTTCTGCTGAAAGTGGTAGATGAGATACTGGACAAACAGGACAACTGCTCCAGAGATACGAAGCCCCGAGATGGTGTTATTTGCTAAGTAGGAACCTAAGGAGTAAATGTCCAACGTTAATACTGACGTGGTGATTGTCATAAAAGCAGTGAGAGCAACTACAGATCTTGAAACAGTCCTCTTGGTATCAGATTGATGTCGGCTCTTTAGGTAAAGCTCTCGAGAGACTATGATCCAAAGTGTGAGCAACTGCGATAGAATGATGATTGCTGACGTCACAGATAGAGCCGGAAAATCTGAGTGATTTAGTAAAAAGCCCCAAATGTTGTGCATAGGTGATGGGTATGACATCGAAAATAGCAAAACTTCCAACACCAAACTCAATAATGAGATAATAAACAGGGTGAATGCTAGGGAAAATAAAAACGAACTCCCGATTTCCAG
>JAVYIG010017090.1:0-27914 GCA_035222895.1 Strongylocentrotus droebachiensis
CTTTCAGGGTAGGGCCATTCGCAATATTCCGTAATTAACAAATTACATTTAATGAAAATCAATGTTGAAGTATCAAAAATACAGTTCACTTTACATATATACATGTAAGAGCTTTACGAGAATAAATTTGTTAATTACCTAGACAATTGAAAGCAACAACAAACATGCAATTTGGAAAAACTGAACTTTAAGGCCTAAAGTTTGTTATGAAGCAAATCCTGCTTATGAGAAATATGAATAGATTAATGGGGATCATGCAATAATTAGCTTTATATATGACTTGAAGTATTTTTAAATTTGGAAACAAATTATTGTGGTTCCTACTATACTCGGATATACAGAGATAAACATATGGCAAAAAAAGAAGGCGACGTTTTATAAGATGACGATACATCCCCCTCTCATTCCCTCCCCTATTCAATGAAGGTATTATCTTAGGGTCCATCCACCTAGTATTGAAGTCGGTCCCCTCCCCACCCTAAAAAACCAGCCAACTGGAGCCAAAAATGGTTAAAGAGAAATTCTAGTTTTGGGCAGAGGTGAACATATATTTTGTTATTGTTTTCATTGTTATTATACAAGTGTGGAAGAACATGGAAGAAAAAAATGTTCCGTGAGCATGGCTCTACAAATGCCTTCATAGACTATTATTACATGTAATAATTTAAAATGTGGGTCTCATTTTCATGCCACATGTTTGTGTAGTCCAATAAACATCATTTTGTGTACAGTGCTTGTTACTTTCACCAAGACTGGGCCGAATCTCTTAATATTCTGATGATTCCAGAACCTTGCAGTACCTACCAACACCTTTTTGCTACATGCTCAACTTTTTTCTCATCGAATCTACACCGTTTCTTTCGCAATGAAATCGCATTACCTGAAATCAACGTTATATTTAACTCTATATTATCAGGAATCTAAAACTTTAAGCGCAAATCTGTCTGGCATGTTATTATAGACACCAAACGAGTGTCAAACCAGTCAATCAAGAATAGTCTGTTGCAGGTCCGAAACGCGCCAAAAAGCGGGGAAAGAAAGCAAGCTTTCTGACCCGTGCTTTCATAGTGCGCGAGACACACGATAGCACATTACCTGATACCACATGATTCGGGCGCCAGTTTACCTACATGTACTAACCTACCAACCAAAATCCATTCACGGGAAAATACATTCGTCACCTAAATAATCAAACACTCAACAAATCATGTTATTTCTCAACTTACTTTGTAATGAGTGATCCAATTCTTCAAAATTTATAAAGAGGTTAAAAAGAAGGATGTGTGATTTTGTATATTCTACCAAAGAGATCTGTGGTAAGTTACAAGTGCTGCTTGATATGCAAGTCTCAAAGTTGAGATGCGCTGTATAATAGCGCTATGAGTGACACATCAATTTCGAGGGAACGAGTTCCGGATTGTACGCCAGTTGATTTACCAGTTGAAAACTAGTTGAATACGGGATAGGGCTGTCCCTGAGCCTGTTTGTTCTGAATTTCATTTGCGGGACTTTCAGTGTAGGGCCATTCGCAATATTCCGTAATTAACAAATTACATTTAATGAAAATCAATGTTGAAGTATTGAAAATACAGTTCACTTTACATATATACATGTAAGAGCTTTACGAGAAAAAAATTGTTAATTACCTAGACAATTGAAAGCAACAACAAACATGCAATTTGGAAAAACTGAACTTTAAGGCCTTAAAGGTTGTTATGAAGCAAATCCTGCTAATGAGAAATATGAAAAGATTAATGGGGATCATGCAATAATTAGCTTTATATATGACTTGAAGTATTTTTTAATTTGGAAACAAATTATTGGGGTTCCTACTATACTCGGATATACAGAGATAAACATATGGCAAAAAAGGAAGGCGACGTTTTATAACATGACGATACATCCCCCTCTCATTCCCTCCCCTATTCAATAAAGGTATTATCTTGGGGTCCATCCACCTAGTATTGAAGTCGGTCCCCTCCCCACCCTCAAAAACCAGCCAACTGGAGCCAAAAATGGTTAAAGAGAAATTCTAGTTTTGGGCAGAGGTGAACATATATTTTGTTATCGTTTTCATTGTTATTATACAAGTGTGGAAGAACATGGAAGAAAAAAATGTTCAGTGAGCATGGCTCTACAAATGCCTTCATAGACTATTATTACATGTAATAATTTAAAATGTGGGTCTCATTTTCATTCCACATGTTTGTGTAGTCCAATAAACATCATTTTGTGTACAGTGCTTGTTACTTTCATCAAGACTGGGCCGAATCTCTCATTATTCTGATGATTCCAGAACCTTGCAGTACACACCAACACCTTTTTGCTACATGCTCAACTTTTTCTCATCGAATCTACACCGTTTCTTTCGCAATGAAATCGCATTACCTGAAATCAACGTTATATTTAACTCTATATTATTAGGAATCTAAAACTTTAAGCGCAACTCTGTCTGGCATGTTATTATTAGACACCAAACGAGTGTCAAACCAGTCAATCAAGAATAGTCTGTTGCAGGTCCGAAACGCGCCAAAAAGCGGGGAAAGAAAGCAAGCTTTCTGACCCGTGCTTCCATAGTGCGCGAGACACACGATAGCACAATACCTGATACCACACGATTCGGGCGCCAGTTTACCTACATGTACTAACCTACCAACCAAAATCCATTCACGGGAAAATACTTTCGTCACCTAAATAATCAAACACTCAACAATTCATGTTATTTCTCAACTTACTTTGTAATGAGTGATCCAATTCTCCAAAATTTATAAAGAGGTTAAAAAGAAGGATGTGTGATTTTGTATATTCTACCAAAGAGATCTGTGGTAAGTTACAAGTGCTGCTTGATATGCAAGTCTCAAAGTTGCGATGCGCTGTATAATAGCGCTATGAGTGACACATCAATTTCGAGGGAACGAGTTCCGGATTGTACGCCAGTTGATTTACCAGTAGAAAACTAGCTGAATACCAGTTGAATACCAGTCGATTATCTAGTAGAGGCCAGTTATCAACTAATAATCTATAATCAATATTTGCATCTGGCCACCAACCAGGGGCGGTGAGTGGAGGGGATACGTTCCCCCTCACGTTTGTTCAAGGGAGGGACTGCCCCCCAGGAAAATGTGAAAAGGTGCAATGTTTTAATGAATAGCAAATACTGACTAAGAATGCAAAGCACTTTTAGGCTCCCTCGCATAATATCCTTAAAAATGTACAAGTAAATATTGTAAAAATCTGTATTCAGCTGTTATAATCATGACACCAACGTGATATCGTTGTCTGCCCCCCCCCCCCCCTGGTCATGAAAATAAATTGGCTGCCCCTGCTACCAACTAGACCATATACAGACTCTCAATTGCAATTAATACCCCATCAAAAAGATCATTTGAAGTGGATCACAGTTTAATTTTCATCTTAAGTTAGACGTTTGAAGCTCGTATATAGATATATATACTAAATTATACAAGTTGTTTCTTGGTTATTTATTGCAAATATCAATATAACAACATGATCTGACATGTATAATATATTTGCCAATAATTGACTTAGAAAATATCAATCACAAAATAGATGTGAATTGTCACATCTGCTTGACAGATCATGATAATTATATTTTATGCGGGAACATGCAAAATAATCATGAATATGCATAAAGTAGACTGAACTGGTTTTTCAACTGGTAAATCAACTAGTATATTACTGGTTTTCAACTGATAAATCAACTGGTAATCACCTAATGGTTTTCAACCGGTAAAGCAACTGTTAATCATTTACTGTTTTTCGACTGGTAAAATCAACTGGTAATCATCTATTGCCTTTCAACTAGCAATATCAACTGGTTTTTCAACTGGTTTTTCAACTGGTGCCAGTTGGCGGTTGTTCAGTTTCCATATTAAAAACCAGTTGAATATACTGGTTTTAACTGGTACAGTTGACCAAAGCTATAAACGGTATTTGGTGATGCATGGCAGTGACTACCTTGACACTTTTCAGATTTGTTGAACTAAGGTAGTTTTCAGAAAAAAATGCTAATTGCATCAGGATTATAATTTTCATGATATTTGGGGTAAATTTGGGGTAAATCATGATATTTAAGTTAGCTTGGACACTAAACCTTTTGTTAAATTTACCCCATTTACAGTGTGTGCATGTTAGGCAGGTAAATTTTATCCAGTCATAATCCATAGACATATTACATAAAAATATATAAACCGTACTTTAAAAGTGTTATAAACCTTACATATCATGTAATTCATGCTTACAATTTGTTCAAATTACTTCAGATAATTTTGTGTGAACCAAACACAGTAGATGTTTTTAAAAATCTGTGTAATTCTGCAACAAAATATGTTGAATTTAGATAATGCTGACAACTCTCCGCTTAAGACCTCTATTGTAATGTATAATTGTAAAAATCTAAAAAGGTAGGGAGAGTGTGGAATATGCCACTATGAGCTTAGCATAAGTTTTACATACGATGTAACAATGGAGAGGATACAATAAATATGTACCAAGTTACAAAGTTTTTTTTTTTAAAGGTTTAACATTTTATTCTGGTCTCACTATCTCGTCCTCCATACATAATACGCTAAGCCGGAATGTGGCTCAAATTTAACTACTCCTAATTGTATAGTTCCGCTAATTTACCAAATTGCAGAGGTCTCATTTATATATATATATTTTTTTGTCTTCTATTTTCTCATCTCCTTTGTCCCTTTTCTTCCCTTTTCCTATTTTTTGGGGCCGCCAAAAGGAGGGGCGCAGATCCACCACAGGTAGAATACGGTTCCAAAATGGGGAATCCCAACATTACCATGGAATGATAACGAAACTCCACCACTAATTTCGGTTCCAAATTGGGAAATCCCAACATTACAATGAATTGATACCGAAACTGGATTCTTAGCATAACTTTCATTTTAGTAGTTATACAAATGAGAAATCTAATTGCATTTTCCTTTGATTTTGCAACGGGATCATTCTCATGAGCAATATTCATTCGTGTAGCCTATTCACCGAATATTGACAATTCAAAATTTGTTTCTTGTATAGGCTAAATGACGTTAGCATGAGTATGAGCTAAATTCGAAAATGCGGAAGCTTAAAACTTTTTCTGTCTCATCCCCACCCTTATCTCTCTCTTTCTCCCCCTCTGTTTTTATACACACTCTCTTGCATCACTTGCTACCCATCCTCTGTGTTCCGATCGACCCCCCTTGTTTCCTTCTCTCTCGTTCTCATCTTTAACCCTTCCCGCTCTTTCTTCCCTTCTCTCTATTATCTGTCCGCATTTCTCATCATTTTTGGTTTTGGGGTTAAACCCCCTATTTTTTGTTGGTGCTAAAGGAGGCCCCAAAAAGAAGAAGAGTGTACCCCCCCCCCCCCACCCCCCCCCCCCTAAGCCACTGAACGAAATATCTGACGGCGTAATTTGCCAATTTCCGGGGCAAAAAAAAAGTGCTCTTGTTTTGTGTTTTCCAAGTCTTCGTAGGCACTATTTGAAACGATTTTCTGTTCTTCTGGGGAAACCACAAACTACAAGCACTGTTTTAAGTAGATCTTCCCATTTGTGTACAGTGTATTTTTATACTTATCAAGATAAAGAAATGAAAATGTACATACATTTTGGTCATATTTTCTGTAATAACATCTGTAATGCCTTTGTTTATCTTTCTGTAGGAAATGAAATACGAATTGAAGTGAATGACAGAAATAGACTGTGCCTTGAAAACATCATGCAGAAGAAGTAGAAATAAAAGAAGAAGAAGAAAAAAAAGAAGTTACAGAATAAGAATAAAAAGAAGAAGAACAAAGAGAGAGAGAGAGAGAGAGAGAGGAGAAAGAGAGAGAGAAGAAGCGTAGGAGGGGAAGAGAGGGAAAGGCTGCAAATCAGAAAGTAATGATAGACATAGAATACAGATGATGATAGAGAGAGAGAGAGGTCATGACGGGAAAATGAGAAATAAAGAGAGATCAAGAAAAAAGAAAGACAAAGAGTGATAAATTGGGAATTTAGGAAGATTGGTGGATTTGTAAAGGGGAGGGATGGAATAAAAGAATAGAAAGGATAAGGATAGCGGAGGTGTGAGAGACTGATTCATGTAAAATCACACACATTTAACAACACTGCTTGAGAATTATAGCTGAAAGGACAATTTATTATGCCATGATCTTAGTACTGCACTATATCTACAAAAAGTAAGCTCACTAGAAATATACATGTACTACAAATCCAACTATTGTTTTTTAGCTAAATTGAATTTCACATAAGATAACATATCATATCTAAAGAATTTATGTTGACATTGTTTCATTGTCTTTATAGAGTGAAAAGTCTACTTCATACTTGTATACCGTTCATAGGTAAATATATACTGTTTAATTAATCATGTTGCAAGATTGTTATCAACTCCCTATTTACTTTAGATTATTGATTTCATAATTCGAGGTCGGAACACGGGTACCTAGAAAACATCGTCATAATTTTATTCAGCATATTAGTGATTGGCGCATATGGAAGCACTTTAAATTCATACATTTTGATACAATTACACCATGCCTTCCAAGTGGTATCTTATTAATCGCAAACACATTGAATTTTAAAATGTCAACTTACGCCTTTTTCAATTGCACATCACCTTTTGAAATGATAAATTGTATAAAACATGATTGCAACTAACTTCGACAAATCTATTACTTTGATTTTCTAAGTCTTTGTGATCATATTTGATAAAAAACACAAAAACATTTTGTATAGAGGTAACTGAAATTAAAGGACATGACCATAGTGTACACTTGATCAACTGTTGACAGAACAATATTATCTACCAAATCATGTGCAGACAAATGACCGTTTGGAACCACAAGAGCATTAAACACTGTTAAAGACTGTTAAAGAAGGAGCTAACAACCTTGTGGTTCCAAAGGTATGATATTTAGGTTGAAGACCCTTCCCAATGAAAATACAACTACATATCAATGAAAAGCGGAATGAACGTTGAATACAATTTTAAAGTAATTCTAATATTTTTCCTTTCAGAATGGCACAAAAGCAAATTAAAACCTCATTTTCTGCACCCCTTTAAATTACAGACCAACAGGGGTCGAATTAGCTGCACTTACGGTGACTACAAGTCATGTGGACCCGATCAGCTACTCTATATCCATGTAGCTTAGGCGATGAACCGTGCTTAATCAATGCAATGTAATGTAATTGTGAATATGCGTATACGTACTCCACATAAGATGACGTCATCATGTAGATAGCTAGTATTTTAAAAGCTTTAGGTTTTGAGTTTTTAGAGAGATAGTCCTCTGATTTACACTAAAATATCATATAATTTATATCAATTTAATATATGGCTTATAAGCTTTCCATTGATATATAGTTCTTGTATTTCTGGGCCTATTGTTCTTTTTTTTAAATGAAGTCCAATGGAATTTCAAGCTGTTTACTCTTCAGAAATGTTGTTTTCTCCAATAAACTGATTTGATCCATACAAATATACGAAATATAACATTGATATTGATTTATTCATTGAACTTTTGTCAGATATTGAATTGATAGAAAGTTTCATTACTTTGAAGAAAAAGACGTATGGTATAACAAAATGCACTATCATTAAAAATATAACAAAAATATAATAAAATGAAAAATAATCTGAAATAATCTCACCATTTAAAGTGCTACTCTCGATATGTCAATTCAAATTTGTTTCCTGACGATCCCAGTATAAAGAATTATGATGTAGAGATACATTGTGCATGCAATATATTTACTTAGGCATGAAATTCATTATATGAGGTATGAAATGTGAACACAGGAATTATAAAAAAAGTCAACTTCACTAAAAAACTTCAGTGTTCAGTGACAATACCGTCGGACAGTCAAGATCTACATTGCATGTATTTGTTTTCTTCTTTCAATCAGGTTACATAGTCATAATCTTGAGTTGAATGCAAGGCAATTATTAAGCTGCATAGCATGCAAACTCAATTTTTCTTAACTGCATTGTACTTGAAATCTAGAATATCCAGGCCTATATGAACATGTAAATTCAAAATTGTACTCGATGAAGCAAGTAGTAATGAAGAACAAGGGGGAGAGGCATAATGAATATTTACAATGAAAACAGTTTTTGACTTAAACAAGATACAACCAAAAACGAAGCAAGATATTATTTGTAGAATAATTCAAGACACAAAATCAACACAAATTGAAGAGAGAGGGGGAAAAAAGAACAAAACTGCAATCCTGGTTACCAAACCATATCACATTTAACAACGCTTGGCTAATCCATGTACTCTAGAACAAAAACAAATAAAGTACACATCACCCTAATAAAATAATGATTCGAAGATGAAATAATTCAAAAGATATTTCAATATTCTAGAGAAACGGACTTGGCTCAATTCTTGAATGTCGCTAACTAAACCCGGCTTGAATAAGTCAACTAATCTACGACAGCACAAGTGCATCCCTCTCCGTCCCATAAAAACTATTCTCTACAAACTACTCTTACATTATAACATACTAGTTTAGGCTTGAAATTAATCTTAAGAAGCAAATTTCGTTTAAAAAAAAAAAATCTTTTACATATATAGTTACAAAATTATCGGGCTTTATTCTGAAAACTATGTTGTCTTATTTGCTAGCTAAATAAATGTTAAATCAGTGCGCTAAATCTTTGCACTTATGTGAGATTAAAACCTGGCTTAAATGTAGATGCTTTGCAAGAATGCATGCAGTTGCCTTTCATGAATGTTCAGAATGGAGCATGATGTTTAGAAGAAATATAATTTGACATTAAGCCCAATGACTTTCACATATATGAAATATTAATTTCCATTCTGAAATCAAATATAAATCATGGAATACAAACAATAACCTTAAGATGCAAAAACTTTCTTAGGACATGAGTAGTAAAATGCACCTTGAGATAATTACATGCACTTGCTTTACAAGTAAAAGGTTCATAGGATTTTCTTTTAATCACCACAAAAACAAACATAGATACAATAACCGTCGCTACAATGTATGCCAGGCAAGCTATGAAAGCATTATTTAATGATTCTTAAGTCTGTACAATACAAGCTTAAATGAGACGAATCGGATTTGTACAAATATACGGTCTGAATAAATGAAAGACGGTACCGATGGACTGTCTGACCCGATGGGCATTAAGGACCAATGCATATGGTACCGTTGGACATTAGGCAGGGGCGGTCGAGCGACTTCCAAAGTGGGGGGGCACCAACAAAAAAGGGCACTTTCTGAAGAAAAAAGGGCACCTACAGTGGGAAATCTCAAAGCGAAAATATACAAATTTTTAGACATTGGTACATACCCCTGCATTGTGATTACATTATCAGGGATGATTTCAATATTTGTTTCTCTTCATACATCATACAAGATATCGCTTAAGCATCATACTTTACAGTTGGGTGGGATGTCTGAATATGCATTTACGAGCGAGCGAAGCGAGCGAGAAAAATTTTAAAGATCTGCGAGGTCGCAGTGCGAAAAATTACATCTTATAAAGAGGAAAAAAGCCAATCGTGATGGGGTTATAAGCACATTCTCATAACGGAAGACTGAAAAGACCTTTGATAACTAACATAATTATATCATCTTTAAATGCGAGCGAGCGCAGCGAGCGAACTTTGGGGGAAATTGCTCTTAGTCGCTTTAAATAAGGGGCATGTTTAATGATTTCATGAAAAGGGGACAATTATCGAAAGGGATAAGACATTTATTAGAAAAGAAAAGGAGCTCGTGTCAAAGTACAAAGGATAATTATAAGAGGTGAACATGAGGCATTTTTTTCACCTGAAAAGAGGCACTCACCTGATGAAAAAGAGGCGTTTACGAAAATGGGAAATAGGCATTTGTTGACGGAAAAAGGGCACCCATCAGATTTTGATAGGGGCATTTATAAGAGGTGAAAAGGGGACAGGTCCCTTATTAGAAAGGAAAAGGGGCACGTATCATTATTAAAAAGGGAATTATCAGAGGTGAAAAGAGGCACTGACCAGATATGAAAAGGGGCACTTATGAAAATGTAAAAGGGGCACTTATAATAAAGGAAAATGTGCATTTGTTGAATGAAAAGGGGGCACCGTTCAAATTAAAAAAAAGGGCCGTTATGAGAAGGGGAGGGAGCTTTTTCTTTTTAATGGGGGCACTTATCATAAGGAAAAGGGGCACTTATTAGAAAGGGAAAGCGGTAGTTATGAGAAGGGGAAGGAGCTCTCTCTTTTTAATGGGGGCACTTATCATAAGGAAAAGGGGCACTTATTAGAAAGGGAAAGCGGTAGTTATGAGAAGGGGAAGGAGCTCTCTCTTTTTAATGGGGGCACTTATCATAAGGAAAAGGGGCAATTATTAGAAAATAAAAGGGGCACATGTTAAAATTAAAGGTGTGCTCATCCGAGTTTAAAAAAGGGGTAGTTATTAAAAGGAGAAGGGGCACTTCTTACAAAGGAAAAAAGGGGCAGTTGTCAAAGTAAAAGGAGCACCTCTCAGTTTTGAATAGGGCAATTATCAGAGGCGAAGGGGGCACTTATCAAAAGTGAAAAGGGGCACTTCTCGTACCTAAAAAGAGGCACTTACTAGAGATTAAAAAGGGCACTTATTAAAGATAATTTCAAGATTTATGAGAATGGAAAATGGACACTTATTGCAAAGGAAAATGGGAACATGTCGAAGGAAAAGGGGCACGTGTAAAAAATAAAAAGGGCACTCGTCAGAGGTGAAAAGGGGGGAAGGGGCACTTTTATTTAGTAATAGGGGAACTTGTCAAAGTAAAAGGGGCACTTCTTACAAAATAAAAGGGGCACTTTTCCTATGTAAAAAGGGGCACTTTTGGGGTATCTGAAAAAGTGGGGGGGGCACTGTGCCCCCCCTGCCCCCCCCGGGAGAACCGCCTCTGACATTAGGACTAATGGGTGGATCAAATTACCTCAAGGTACATCTGATTTAAACCTTTTTTGTATCCATGTAGCAATATCACCTTACTATTTAGGATATGCTAGCATGAACTGCCGGGTGAATGTACACAAAAAGCACGGCATCTGTTTAATACGTTCTTGCTTAGCAGTCTCTTCTTCTCGACACACCATACGGCCGTTGACCCGAACAAGGATATTTAGCATGTTTTCTTTGTCGTAACACTCCGTGATGACATCACATAGGTCTGTTACGAACCAGGATCCTTCTTCCTCATTGCGCCACGACAAAGTACCTGACAAGATAATAATGTTGTTTAAAAAAAAAACAATTTTACTATTAAGAATAGATACCTTATAGACTGGAATTCCATTTTTTAAAGAGTGGAGATTGATTCAAATTGATCGTGACCTGATATTGATTGCAACTCTGTAGTAAAGAGATAGGGGTTGGTAAGTTTTCAATTTTACTGGAGGACTTACAATCAAGATCAAACCCAAATCAATTCTGTGCGAGATTGAGGCTAAACTGCCTCAGTCTGGCCGTAAACACATTTACTGAGGGCCAGTTAACCCTCCGTCGACCTGCCTTAAAGTAGATATTCATTGATTTAAAAACTGACTTTATTTTCATTATTGCAAAGTTGAAACTTTGATTCGACAAGGTTATCAAAATGCAATGCCTGGAAGCAATCGAAGTAATGATTATTATAAATTACAAAACGCTTAAATACAGCCCCGGCATAGCACCTGAAGAGCTCTCCGAACGCTGCTGAGGTGTGTGAGATCATAGTATGGACATGACTTGCACAAGCAGACGATGTCCCATGCAGACATCTCACACATTTTCAGTGCCTGTGTTTTCATCTTCTCTTGAGTTCTTTCTCTTACTTCACTACCGTCAGGCTAAATGTATAATCTATTGCCTGATTCTAAACCTCGCGCATGATTTTATTTTAATGACAAATGCAGCGATACAAAAATAAAAGGATCTGTCGCTTGTAAACAAAATATAAAGACGCCATTGTATATTCAGCTGCACACACCGCGGTATGTTCGGCGTTTCAAGAGGGAACAAATGCCGTCCTTAATATCATTCCGGTTTTTTTTTTAATTTGAAAGTCTGGTTTCTTTGATTGTTAATTAACCCCTATCCTGTGTATTTACAAGCAGAATATTTTAGTTACAAGAATCGGGTCCTATCCCCTGAATGGTTTGACATGCCATATAAACACTAAACTCATTGGCCCGAATTCACAAAGCAAGGTTTGAGCTCAGACCGGGTTTGAGCTCAAACCTCCTTTTATCTCGCCAAACCTCCTTTTGTTATTTACAAACCAGGTTTGTAAATAACAAAAGAAGGTTTGGCGAAACAAAAGGAGGTTTGACCTCAAACCTTGGTCTGAGCTCAAACCTTGCTTTGTGAATTCGGGCCATTATAATTTGACAAATAATAGCTTTGCTATTATGTTCGTTCTTTATGGGACGTCGTCTGCTTGGTTAGTATTGGTCCATATTGTAACGTCATTAAAACATCGTAATTTTTCTGGCGAATCTCTGAAATGTTGAGAATCAATACAACAACTTTTAATACACAGCCAGGATAGTAATGCAGCTAGGTGTCCCTGGAGTTAGCTCTGAACATGCAGACAAATAACGAATCATACCTTCTGAGGTTGCATATGCAATTAGAATGTCCGAGTTGACGGGGCGGTAGGCTGGCTGGAAGTCTGGCTGGGGATAGTTCTTCGTCTGCGGATTCGACCCTGTTTCTGCGTTATCAGACGAATGTACAGAGGTCTGCATCTCATCCCCACGACATGATTGGATAATGAAGACCTTTGGCTTGTCTGGTAGGTAGACATAAAGAGAGGGATGATCTCTTAATAGAAAAATTGAAATTTTGACATATTATTTGGAGTCTAGCAACTTGTGTATTCTCTGTGATAATGTATACTGTATAGTAATGCCAGAATGCAACTTACATATAAAAACATGGTCAGTTCGAGTGATTTCTGTATTGTCTGATATATCGAATGGACAAATGGTACACACACACACACATAAGATGGTGTCAGACACAATTTTCCCGATCCATCTTGAATTACCTAGATAATTCACTTACGTAGGTGACGGACAGAAATTTCCCTCAAGAAATCATGTGAAATGTCTTGGTAATGGAATATTATCTAAATAGCTTAGCTAATATCTAAATAGCCATTTTCTAGATAATCAGCCTTTGTCTGACACACCCTATATAGAGTACCACTCAAAAACACTATTTTTGTTTGAAATATCTCATTTATTATAATAAATTCCGTCTTTTCTTAGGGGGGGGTATATTATGCACATTATAAACCAGCATATGCTCACAAAAGAATTGCGGGCTCATACAATACCTCCACATTACCTTTCTTTTCCTGGTAATGCTACAGCGCGTCTGACATAGCAACTCATATATTAGTATTATATGGTCATTGTAATTAGGTTGTCAGCTCTGGTGAAGCTACATACCACTGTCTTTTGTTAGCTCACTAATGATTGACAGATGATGTAATTTAGGGAATGAGATCTGAAGCATCTTTTAGGGTGGAACTTAGCAGGTTTGAGAACATTAAACAAAATATTATTTGTATGCAGCCCTGCACATCAACATGAATGGGATTTCAACTGACCTTTAAAACACTGCAAATGATTTACAAGCACATACATCAAAAGAAGAAGAAGAACAAAAAAGCAAATGGTGTTTTGAGAAAAGGGAAACCCCAGCAATATGTCATCATTTACAAGTCAACATAACTAGATAATGTATCATACATCATTGAACAGGACAATTTCCTCCCTTGTCATATGACAATGTGTTTTATGAGGATAATGCTTCAAATTGATTAGCTAACTATAATGATTTAATATCAGTAATGTCAAAATTAATTCATCTATCATTTGTTGATCGACAAAATGAATGGTCTTTAATCTCTACGCTTTCATCTTTGTACATGGATTCTGGAGAGTTGAGTTCTGTTTTCAGACTGCAAATGCATTCAAAGTGCATGGTTATTGCTCGTATTCTTATCCATGACACTTCTAGTGCCCTTTTAGAACCTAAAGGTAATTTTAGACCCCAAAATGTGTGAAATTTAGCCAATATGAGCATACAAATTCAGCTCCACTTAAAAAAAAACACGGTGACCGTTAATTAATTATTTAATTAAAAAAAACAATACATGGGCCGGTTGGTTGTGCGTAATATAAGCAACACGAAAATGCCAACATAAAAGCCAACATCGGCATTGGCTGAAATACGACGTAAAAGGAGCTATTTCGATTTTGTAACGGTTTTTTCAAATTGTTCAAAATATCTAATATTTGTAGTGGTACACAAGTATTAGAAATCGTTATATTTCAGCCGTCTCTGAACCGATTTTGATCAAGCAAAGATGATTTTGTCATTAAAATATTATGTTCTTTCAAATTTGACACTCAGTTTTTCATTATCTCACAACAAAATTATTTTATGTAGCGCCCTCTGCAACAGAACTCAACTATCCCTTTAATAGGCAGCATTAATTTGCACACATGAATATTCAATACACTCATTATAGTTCAGATACATCGATGATGCTGTAAACCGCTGACTCTTTTTATTATGACGTCAGTGTACTACACTTCACATTTCTGTATCATATGACACAAAGCTCGGTGAATACACGTAGGATCTTTTTGTGCGAAGTTTACCTCTTGTTTACCTTATATCTGAAGGACCCATTAGGATGAGTGCCGTGCCTGACCAGGCAACATTTTTGTCATGTCACGGAGTGGAATCAATACTGTAGTTACTATTTCAGTGAGTAGCTTTGGATTATCGATTAATCTTTTTTCAATTTTGTATATTTGTATTTTCACATCCATAAAATCCCAAATCCAGATAGTATGTAGCTTTTTATTATTGAAGACTTGAGAAAATTAACTATTTCAACGACTTTTGAAAAATACCTCACTCAGTAATGTACAACTCTCAGGGTAATATTATTTTCATTATGATAAGGCTTGTTCACATATGGCAAATTAAACCTTAGCAACAGTCACCACAGTTTTTTATGTGTAAATAAATAGCAACTGTGCACAACAAAGTCCTTGGCAATGCGCGAATTTACTGAGCTCTGTGTTAAAAAAAAACAGAAATAAGAAGCATATATGACACTTAATTTACGTCATAAAAAAAAAGAACGCAGCAGTTTTGCCGTGTCATATTAGAAAGGGGTCTTTGTCAGTAGAAAGAATGCATCTTTTCGAAATCAATTACCTTTCATTGCTGGTATCTGGTCACCATGGAAATTGCTGACGATATTCTCAACCAACATCAATTCACCATCAGCCATCTGTACTGCATCCTGCGTAACAATTAACAAAGAAATGATTAGTATACCAAGACGTTGTTTGTCAGACATGTAGTGTATTCGGAGAGTTGGTTTAAAACAGTAGAAGAAGTTTACAAGCAATATTTCATAAATCACAAGACTAATGTTGGACAATAATATAAAAGAAAAATATTCATGAAATTAGTGATGTTTGATGAACCTTTTCTGTTATATCCGAAGGCAAAAGAGAAATCGTTATGTTTAGTAAGTGTCCGGACGCCCCCCCCCCCCCAATCATACAAGATCAAGAAAGAATAGCCACGAATAAAGACTTACTATGCTTCATTTACATGCACTCTGAAGGGTGCATGTAAATGAAAAGCTTTAGTAGGTTTGTATTTGTTATTATTTTTCAACAGTAAATAATCAAATAATTATGTGTCATTTACCAATTATAAATGTGACTAAGTTATGATAAAACATCGACAATTCTCGGTTTCGTTAATTTTGGGACGCACTGTATATATGTACATTATATACAAATGTGAAAGTTACAGCTTTGAACCATATTTTTACTTCTTTTTTGTCAGGTTTATTGCATCTTTTGAGAGCAAGGTTTTCTGAAAATTATACATGTTTCATTATAGATCACATTAACCAAATGTGACATCATATTTGCAAGAAAACAGAGAATTTCTGTAAGCCTGACAAGTTTACAATACCACATCAATTTTTTTTAATTCATCATTCATGTTACTAAAATGAATTTTTAATGAGGAAGGCCTGACATATCTAAACTAATTTCCATGATTCGTGATTTCTTCTAAAATTTTGGAGTGTAGATGAGAGGGGTGTAGTGGTATTTGTGTTATGGCAACACTACACTTTGCCATTTATTATGTTGTTTATATATTCAAATTTGTCATGATTGTAAAGCGCATAGAGAAATATTCAATTTATTATGCACTTAATAAATATTCTCTATTATTATTATTATTACACCCATACATGACCAGAAAAAGCAAATATCTCTGAAAATTGTTAGTCCACTTGTAATGCAGTATATTGTGCTGTTGTTGTTTTCTTCATGAATAAAAACTATTTATAATGTAAACAATCATTAAAATATCTAAATTGGCATTATTTCTGTATAAAAATTGGCTATTGTCAGTTCAACTTAGTAATAAGCATTCACATTTGTTATTCAATAATTTGTTTTAATTTAAACATTATTTGGAAGAATGAGTGGTGCCAATTCGAAAAGGAAGAGCTACATGCAATTCATTGAAACCTTAATAATGAAACTATGAAATTCCATGGGTTACCTTCATGCGCCCGTCAGGTCCATCCGTCTTTGGTCCTCCATGTGTGCCCAGCATAAAAATGAAGCTCTTGTAGATACCCGTCGAAAGTGTTTTCTTCAGATCTGTCAGGTAACCCTGAAGCTCACCCAGAGATACATCTTTCTCGTACTGAAGGTAATAGCCGCTGAGGACATCTTTAAACAGATTATTGATGTTTTTCTCATCAACCTCAGCACCTGGAGAGGGGCAAAGCAAACATTCTTTGTCACCTTTTCAATATCCCAAATCATTCAATATTGTCATTTTAAACACAGATGCGTCATTCTCCATCACCTTAAAAAACGAAATGGTTCAATATCATAATTTCATACACAAATGCGTCATTCTAAGTCAAAAATAAATGATGGCTAAATTTCAAAAGCTCATCTTTCTGTTTATCACATGTAACACAAAGGCTTGTTGAGATATGATACAACAAAACCGCGGTGGTTTATGTATGATTACTCATGTAGATACACAGCTCTGTATCTTATAACACAGAGCTTGGTGAATATGTGCAAGTCCTTTGCCATTCATTTAGTGGCTTTTTTGCTGCAGTTTACTGTGCCATATCAGAACAAGTCTCAAGAAGGGGGATTTTACTTAAATCAATTTTAATAGAAACAAAAAAAAGCTTGAGGGTTTTTCCCTTTAAACAGAAACGGTAAACGGAAAAAGCAATACTTTTAAGAAACAATGACCACAAATGTAATCATATATCACAGTATCTACAGAAGGGCAACTCAGCAGAACTAGAAAATCACATTTCTTGATACTGAGTTCCATTTGAAGGAACTAAGAATAATTACATTGTGAAAAAAAGCATTCAACGAGAGGCAAATAAGTTTTTAACTTTGAATGCCAACTTCCAAGGTATATAACCGAAACTAAAAGGAAGAAAAAAGATTATGAAAAGCACGTGATCCATCATTTTATATAATCACAAAGTGCAACGTTTGATTGATTGATGACTATACCACTACTTGTTTTTAAACTAAATTCCTTTTAAAAGTTCTGGAATTCAAGTTTGAGCATCGAGTCCTCTTTCCTTACTATACTTGATTTTGGTATCATTAAAAAGCCATGTTGCCCCGTTTGAAAGAAATGTACACCTGGATATAGGGCCAAGTCAAAAGTGAAAATTTAGGCAAAACTGCATTGCATTGCAATTGTCAACAGGGAATTCTTCTTTTCATTATCATTCATATATGCAACTCAAAGTAACATCTTACCCTTCCGTTGACCTTTTTTTCCAGTGAAAAAGTTGTTGATAAAGAGCACATAGCCACGCCCGGGCTCGTATTCAGTGGGAAAATCAAACGGGATGTTAGCTGGGACCAGGACGCTGTCTTTGTATTGGCCAGATGTAGTTGAGCCTGCTTTTGATTGCACATCAGCAATATCATAGGGGAAACAATAGATCTGATTAGGATGTTGTTAGAAGCAGTGACTAAAACTGTTTTTTTGTTGTTGTGTCACTTGTGTGTGACTTTTGAATTGCCATTTATTTCAATTGTTATAAATGGACTTGCTTCATTGTCATGAAACATTTTTACATGTCTAGACGTGAAAATACATTCTACCATTGGCTTCGATTGTACTATTAATCTCGGTAAACATCTATCCAATTGAATTCAATATTGCTGAGAGAGATAGAGAGACGCAACAAATATAAACTGAGATATAGCAATATCATGTTTGATTGTAATCCATTACCAAGTTCTCAGAATATCGTGATTACAAGCTATTTTTCATATACATGTATGACTCTTTGATCTTTGACCCCATGACCCCAAAATCGAATCAATTCATTGGCTCTGCAAGATATATACATGTCTTAAGTTTGATGGTAATCCGTCCATCGGTACTAATAATTATGTGATCATGAGCCGTTTTTGCATACAAAATGAGCCCTTTGACCTTTGACCTTTGATCACGTCACCCCAAATCTAATAAGTTTATTGGCTCTGCAAGATACAGCGGGAATCCATCAATCGGTTCCTGAGATAACGCGATCACGATAACGGGCAGGCGCGTAGCCACGGGGGGGGGGGGGGGGCACGGGGGGGCACGTGCCCCCCCTAAAATTTCCAGGATCGGTTGAAATTTTGTAGACCCCTTTTTTTGACCTCGATCGATTACATGTATGTGCCCCCCCCCCCCCCCCCCCCAAACATCAAACTCTGGCTACGCGCTTGATAACGGGACGTACGTATACGGACAGACAACCCGAAAACATAATGCCCCTGCTACTTGCACCTAAGGCAGACATTGTCGAATTCATAGGGAGGATCGAATGATGTGAGTTATACAGTGCGTCCCAGAAAAAACGAAACCGAGAAGTATCGATGTTTTATCATAACTTAATCACAACCATATTTAATGAATGATACATATTTGGAAAGCTTAGACTCTCCTCTTTCAGTTGATGCTACTCACGTGATGCATATTTCACGCATGAGTGATTAAAAGCAATTTGAAGGAAGGAAACCAAAAAGACATTTGGCGGGCGGTATCTGAATTTCGAAGAAAAATTCACATTTCTAAAAAGTTGAGATTCTGCCCTTTCATATGACACCTCAATCAGGAAAAATGAGCGAGGAATGACAAAGTTCTGTTTGTTTAAAGTAGTGCTTGCATTTCCATAATTTTATTAAACGAATTCGTTTTCACTGGCTGCCTGCCGTAGCAAAAAGCAGATTTGACAAAAGACTTAACTCCGTTTCGTTGACAATCAGCCATGCTTGAAGACTCTCGTCTACGGCTGATTGTCAACGAAACGGAGTTAAGTCTTTTGTTTATTTCGTTTATTGATACGGCAAGCAGCCAGTGAAAACGAATTCGTTTAATAAAATTATAGAAATGCAAGCACTACTTTAAACAAACAGAACTTTGTCATTCCTCGCTCATTTTTCCTGATTGAGGTGTCATATGAAAGGGCAGAATCTCAACTTTTTAGAAATGTGAATTATTCTTCGAAATTCAGATACCGCCCGCCAAATGTCTTTTTGGTTTCCTTCCTTCAAATTGCTTTTAATCACTCATGCGTGAAATATGCATCACGTGAGTAGCATCAACTGAAAGAGGAGACTCTAAGCTTTCCAAATATGTATCATTCATTAATTATAGTGGAGATTAAGTTATGATAGAACATCGATACTTCTCGGTTTCGTTTTTTCTGGGACGCACTGTATATTGACGCTGGCTGCTGCCTTTTTACAGGACTCGAGAACAGGGTCAGGGAAACTGATTTGGTAACAAAACCTACTCATCGATCACTGGCGTACTGGTGGGGGTGCTAGGGGGGGCGCCAGCCCCCCCCAAATAAAATGAAACCATGACTTATTTTTAATTCCATACAGGTGATTTATAAATGTTCGTGATAATAACATGATTTTCAACAAAATGTGCGTTTTTCCATTTCTGTTGCAAACTGACACATTCGCAAATAGCCAGGAAGAGCAATGTTTTTAATAGTAACTAATGGGCATTAGTGGCCACTAACAGTAATACTAGTAGAAACCTTTCCAGATCGAAGCTATACTGCGACAAGCACTGCCGGGAGATAACATGCTACCCACCACTCGGGCTGTGCATGCACAGATTTGCGAACGATCGTTCCATATACGTACATGTACATCGTCAGGCTCAGTGGGGAAACTGAATCCAGACAAGGATTAACGGTACAACGAATCGCCTTCTTTCTCTAATAATTTAATGAAACGTGAAAGCTTCGTGAGCGAAAATGATTTTAGTAATAATTAAATGAAACGTCAAAGCTTCCGCGCTTCGCGCGGAAGGGCGGGGGGCGAGGGGGGAACTGAATTCAGACAAGGACACGATAGAATCGTCTTTTTTCTCTAATAATTTAATGAAACGTGAAAGCTTCCGCGCTACGCGCGATATGAGCGAAAATGATTTTAGACAAGGATTAAGAGTAATAATTCAATGAAACGTCAAAGGGGGACGGGGGGGGGGACTGAATTCAGACAAGGACACGTACGCTACAATAAATCGTCTATTTTCTCTAATAATTAAATGAAACGTGATAGCTTCCGCGCTTCGCGCGGGAGGGGGGGGGGGAAACTGAATTCAGACAAGGACACGGTACAACGAATCGCCATCTTTCTCTAATAAACGTGAAAGCTTCCGCGCTTCCCGCGGGAGGGGGGAACTGAATTCAGACAACGGCACGATATACAACGAATCGTCATCTTTCTCTAATAATTTAATGAAACGTAAAAGCTTCCGCGCTTCCCGCGGGATGAGCGAAATTGAATTCAGACAAGGATTAAGAGTAATAATTTATTGAAACGTCAAAGCTTCCACGCTTCGTGCGGAAGGGGGCGAACTGAATTCAGGCAATGATTAAGAGTCGAGAACGGTACAATGAATCGTCTTCTTTCTCTAATATTTAAATGAAACGTCATAGCTTCTGCGCTTCGCGCGGGAGGGGCGGGCGAAACAAGAAAAGTCGAGAACGGTATCACCGATCATCTCCTTCCTCTAATAATTTAATGAAGTGTCAAAGCTTTCGCGCTTCGCGCGGGAGGGGAAAAACTGAAAAATAACTTAGTTCCTGGCCCCGGGTTTATAGGCTTAAATTAGTAGACATTGGGGCATTGGTGTTAATATATTTGTCGGTAATTGGTGGCTAGTTTTGTCAGTTAGCGATGGCCTCTACAACGTACCCTCCCCCCCCCCCTGAACGTCGAACCAATCAGAAGGCCTCTTTTTTCCAGGAAGTGCCGGTGGACATTAATGCGCCAAATATGACTCTCAAATTGCAAAAGATCTCTTGGAGGGGGTAGGAAAAAGCAATTTTACGTCATATTACTCCAGGAAGTCCCTGAAAATGCGTCTAATGTGGTTCTAAAATTGCAAATGCTTCCTACTCAGGGAGGGGGTCAGAACCCCCTCCCAGACCCACCCCTGCTTGGTCGCTCCGCTCCCTCGCCGCTAAAGCCTCGCTCTGTCGCTTTATCGTTTTATATATATTTAACCCCATGCCATTTTGTGCCCCCCCCCCCGGTAAGAAATTCCTGGAACCGCCACTGTTTTCCCATACCCCTTGAGCTTTGGGGCTCCGCCCCTTGACCCCGCCGGGGCTTTACCCCTAGACCTTACTTTGACAAACGTTCAGCCCCCCCAAACGTTTTTGCTCATTACGCCACTGTCATCGATGCTCTAGAGGGTGCTGTTTATGTTATGCGTAACCACTGGTGCGTGAAAATCAACCTTATGTGCAATAATGAGATAAAGATTCTGTGAAAATTTGAGACAAAACAAAATGGATATGAGAAAGTTATGGCAATTTACGGTGTTTAGGGGTCAACTTTTACAGAATTTTAGAGATTTTAGGCGGAGCCGATTTCGGATCTCGATTGAGAGTATGAAGACGGCATTTTGAAGACGAAAGAACATTTCTCTTTTAACCACATTTGATTTGAAGAAAAAAAGATGATTAAATACACCTCCTGAAAAATAAGTAATGAAATTCATGATAATGAATTACGCAGGAGTATTATGAAAAATATTTCATAAACTTTAAATGTGGCATTGGTATACATTTCCAAAGTGATTTCAGATAAATTTTTGATTAGTTAAGAACCCATAGTAAAAAATATTGATCGCAGAGCAATCATTGCCAGAGCATGTATCGTATTTCAAATGTATATGCATCACCCAACTTTCAAACATTATAAATCTCCAATTATGATTACTTTTTACCAAAAAGTATTCACCATGCGGCCAATTTTCGTTCGGCAAATAATGAGTGTAATTTTGATAAACCGATATTAAACCGTATCGATGCGGATATTAAAAGTTTCTGAAAAAATGGAATTCACCTTCTATCGGCAGGCAGCTCTCCTCTACTCCTATCAACTTCGTTTTCCTTAGAGCAGCTCTAAGAGTTGGAAGTTGCTCGGATTGTTTGACCTTCTTTGCCCAGTTCTGGAGCATCACCAAATTACCATGACTGGTCTTTTCACCTCCATTCCAATTCGTCGCTAATGCCCGCTCGATATGTTGCTGTTCGACTCCAAGCTCAAGACCAAGACGCATTAAATCATCATCGTTTGATATGGCGTCTGCTACTTTGGTGATGACTTTACTCAATTCGAGGGTAAGATTCGATGTTTGACCACTGAAATATTATTAAAAAATTATAAAATTAATGCATTGTATACTTAAGGTTATAATACATACCTACTCAAGCTTATATCAATTGGAAATCATGAATTATAAATCACAAAGTGAATAATGTAACGAAACGTCCTGGTCAATTTTCAATTCCTTCCTGCTTTATCTTTCATGTTACCGGTATGTGAATTCATTTTTTTACAGAATTAGCAAAAAACATATTAAAGGCACAATTGTTAATTGTTAATTTCCATAATACACCAGTAAGTGAGATAGTAATATTCTTAGATTTATTGACTATATCAATACTTCAGATGTACTTAGTCATGTGAGTGGTGTTTTCATGCAATGAAATAGATATATGAAATATTTGGAAAAAACCATTCTTTTACGTTTATACTAATGACACTATACTACTCCATTCTTTTATAGGGCATATTATACAAATGATACACATTAGCGAGGGAATTGGTAAACAAAAACAAAAAACACGAGGTACCTTTGGAACGCCCGAGGCGATAGCCGAGGGTGTTTGGACTGTTACGAAGTTTTACTGAGGGTGGGTAATTTTACTAATGCCCGACAAAAATGATGTGTATCATTTGTTTTATAAGATGATGTTTTATTTGTTATATATAATGATGTTTTATAACATGAATTTACTAATGACCGGGCATTAGCATCTACTAATGACCGATCATTATTAAAATTACGTGTTAGGCAAAATAAAAACGTGGTCACGTGTACGCTCTCAACCAATCATTTGATTACGATCCGCTTCGTCATCGTATAACGCATTATAACATGCGCTTCCAAAGAGCGTTGGAAATTATTACCCTAGCTTTAGCTTCGGCAGCCGTTATCAGCGTACAGTGTATTTCAAGGCATAATCCTACCAGGACCTCACCTGGGTGAAGTGTATCAAATGTAAATTAACGTCTTGCCAACAGACTTTAGCGCTATGGCAGAGATGTTCCAACCCCATACCTTGTGGTTCACAGTACGGAGAAACCACTGGACCACAACACCTTTACGGTGAAGGGTTCTACTTTTTCACATGTAATGTCGTTCTCTTAGGACATATAATAAGATCACTTTTAAGGGCTTTCATATGTTTCATTAGAACACATAATTAGTGTTGGGTACCTGATTAAAACATCGCTACAGTAGACCAGCCAAACACAAAGATTCCATGGTATTTTGGGTAATGCATGGCATCCATAATTTGTTTGTTGTGTGCTGATTTCAAGTTCGGGTATTGTATGCATTATATATATTGTCGGTTTTTAAGTTGTTGTTTTAGTTTTGATCGAAAACAATTTCCTTTAACTAATCTATCTTTACACACGTCACTAAACTACAATATATGTACCATTTTAACACTTGCTGCTTCTCCTCCTTTTTTTCTTACGCTATCGTTGTTTATCTTTTCTACTTATTCTATTTCATCTCTACATGTTATCTATCCTGTTTATTCCACGGTTCAGCTTTAGGCCGAGGAGGGTCTTCATCTTCCAGTTCATTTGTATATTACCATGAGTACTTGCAGGTTTTTGCAATATAGAGATTCGATTAATTTGAAAGGAGGTCGTTGTTTTAGCATTTTACTATTTTGCAATTGTTAATTGTAGGGCCTATTTTTAATTTCATCTGTTTTAGTGTAATGACATGTTGTTTTATGTTGGAGGTTTGATGTTTGGCATTTCATTTATTTCCCTATGAAATGAATAACCAATAACGTCATATTTTAATTTCCACTAACGCAAATTCTTGTTTCACATTATGTGTCGACCGTCGTTTATTATTACTACCAATAGTAAATTCGCCGCATGAAATTGAAAAGAAAATAATAACCTCAACTACTCTTGAAAGACATTGATGATTTGACTCAGTTATTTGAATTTTGAGACCATTACTAATTCAACAGTTATACATGTATCGTAGTAGAGTTATGCCCGAGTAATGCCAAACTTGTCTTTACCTTGTACTTGGAGTGTCATCCCTTGGGGTTTCAGTCTTCTCTCCAGTTTTCTGCCTCTTTGCCATTGTGGATGGTGTTGAAGCTGAGGAGGAATGTCAACATATAAAATAGAGATACATATTTGAGAAATAATCAAATACACGGGGAAGACCATATGTCGGTGCAAGATTTGCCTGGGGCATAAGTCTAATAATTCCTGACGAATTACAATTTTTTAGAGACTTTGGTAACTCCCAATGTGCTAGGCACATAAGGAGCAACTTTTTTTTTTTTAATCGGGGGGAGGGGGGAGGGGGGAATGGTGATTTTTTTTCGGCTGAGCTGGTGGCCGGTGGTGCGAAGGCTGGCATAATCTTAGCCGCATACACAAAGGCAACTAACTCCTATTTTCGACCTGAAACTTTCAGGTTTTTGCTACGAAGGAAATCAAAAAACAGAGAAGAAGATAGTTCAAGCATTTCGAGAAGTACAATTAGAGCTGAACCTACACGTACTCGTAGCGGTAGGATAGTGAAACAGCCTACTTTGTTTACTATTTAGCTTGTAAATAGACTGCATTATAGTTATCCTTTTATTATTGTCAGTTTGTCACTATCTACATTCATTGTACATGTATATGTACATGTAGATTTCTATATATAATTTGTGTTTACTAGTTGGTTCATTGTTCATGTTTGTACTTTCATACACTATATACCTATTATCGTTTTTATCTTTGTGTCATTATCTATGTATAATGTATGTGAATTGTCTTCATAAGTCATGCATTTTTATTTATACTTTTATGTTTGTTTGTACTCTCATACCCCGAGAGGGGGTCAAAGAGTCAATAAAATTCTACAAATTCTACAAATTCTACAAATTCTACAAATTCTACAATTCAGGGCACTAACTGTCCAAAGCCGTATGTCATCTATGGATATGTCAGGCTGATCATCCATACTTACAGAAACAACGGTAACATTTTGTAAGAAACCCGAGGTAATCTATATTGGAAACTAAAGAAGTTGCAACGCGAATTAAAACAGGCCAGTCGACACGCACGAATTTACATTCGTTTTGTACATGTTCAGCGCGGCTAGCGGGCGGATATGACCTTTCTCTGAATCGACGGCACGCTAAATCGGCGTTTTGATCTGCAATGACCCCTCGACCTGTGAGGTCAAAAGTCGCTGTCGCCATTCGTGAACACGTAACACGCTTATTTATATGTGACAAACAGACGAGGTATTTTGAAACACACATTGCTCCAACAAGCAAAATGTATATGGTAGTCAATTTACGTCGCAGATAAAACAACATCTCTATTATAGAGCAAATTGAAGGTATACCGCAATTTCTTGAAAACTGCGAGTTTGGGGTAAGTCGGTCAGTGATAAGTTTTATATTTTTATTTGGTTGGAAAGGGCATATTTTGAAGTATCTAAATAAATACAAACGAAATTGGGGTTTGTCCTAGCTGGCAGCGCATATATTTTTGTACACAACAGTACTGTTTAGCCACTAGTTCAGTCAAATATACTGTGCAAACGACTAGAGAACATATTTTTAAAAAATATTTAAAAAAAAAAAAAAAAAAAAAAAAAAAAATCGAAATTGAATTCAATTTAATTGAAAACCTTTTGCACACTTGATAATTTTAACAGCCTAAAAGTCGATAACCAGAATCTGAAGTGGTCGGAAAAAGATTTTGGGAGTTAAGTCCAGCTCCCTTTCTGTCCTCACGAGCAGTGTTTACTCTGTGTTTATTAATTTGTTATCCTTCTCAGATTCCAACTGTCCATAGTGCATAGGACTAGTTAAATTTCGTCGAAGCATTTGAAAATTAAAATTATTTTAAGTTGATATCTTGTCCACTGAAACATGGTCATGTTTTCAGTGGAAGTGCTCAGACGTATGCATAGGCGACAACTGCTCTAGGCTTTAATTTGTCAAAGGTATAGGTTTAGGTAAAAGGTGCAAAATGATTCACCTATATGGTTAGTTATACTGTTTGGTCCAGGTTTGAATTTGGGTTTGTGTAGGATATTAATCGCTAAGCAATTGTCATCGCAGCATACACCGTAAAACTGATACTACTGACCAACTGATGCTGGCTGCTGAGGAGCTTCCATGCGATCATCTTGGAATGAGCCATGAGGGTCATCAAGCTGCGGAAGCTTCACAGGCCAGTCTGAAAGACATAGGAAAGGAAAATTGTTCAACACCGATTGATCATACCTGGTTGCCGTTTAAGAGAGCACTATAAACACCCTCTTATCCAAATATTTAGAAATGTAAAATGTTTAGAACTCCCACATGTTTGAATATGTACCTACTTTCCCCTGTCTCACATGTTATATTGTTTAATTATTTTTCTTTCTTACACCTTTTCTGCATTATATATATATATATATATATATATATATATATAACTGAATTTAAGTCAATGATATATCCTTAGGCTGCAAGAAGGGTATTTAGTTGTTAAAGAGGACTTACTTGACAAGGCCCCTGTTGTTTTTTTTTTAGTTTCTCTTTTTTCTGATTTGTATAAAACCTTATTCAGATATAAATTCATTTTGTCACAGTTGGTTAGATAATTATATATACAACTCTTTTCTGTTAGAACATGATGCCTATTTTTTAAATGTCCTGCAAATTGTAAATAAGCATTTTTTAGACCTGAAAATGGAAGAAGAAGAAGAAGAAAACAAATCCTCAGGATGTTTTTATTTAATACTGTTTTTGGATCCAGTTTGTAAAATATAACTTTAAGAACAATTTCGTAAAGAATTAGCAAAAGGAAAATTTTGCCTTTCTTGAAGCATTATTTGTAAGTAGCTGGTGCTATAGAATCAGGCTCAAACTATATCTTAAAGCTTGGTTCCAGCAAGAATCTTCCCCTGGAAGCCTTGTGTTTAGCTGAACCACTAATTTGCAGCACGCATGAACTTCTGGAGTCTCAAAGACTCTGACCTTTGACCTTTGAATTCAGCATGTTCTGAATGAATGTCATGTAGCAGTACCTCCATGTCCCCTCACTGATATTTATAACCCGCGTCAATATTTACACACTTGTTAGTTTTAAATAGCTATGGTTGATATACGAAATCATAACTAACCAATAGTTTACCTCATGAAGCCAGCAGGGAAGTTGAC
>JAVYIG010017091.1:0-27909 GCA_035222895.1 Strongylocentrotus droebachiensis
GTGATATTACAGCTAGCGTACATGAACGTTCATTGTTATCTATTTACACATCTTTAGAAAATGATACAAAAATCGATCCTGTTATTTTGGAGAAGGATAAGGCTACATTCTATATAAACCTGTTGTCACGTTTACAAATGATATACATGTATGTGTACTGTAAAAAAAGTCATCCGGATGGACAAACGGTATTGAAACACATCACTATAATGGTGTTAGGTCACAGCAGGCATCTTATATGGGTGTAATATCGTATTTGCTTGGTTTGGGGTCTATTTAAGGATCATTGTATACTGATATTATAATAATATAATATCACCAATACAGTTTCGTTCTTTTTCTCTCTTTAGAGGTAAGTATAAAGTACATAGACACACATTGGAGACTATTGGTTTTTACACTTAGGTTTTAGACTAAACATTATCAACAAGAACAATCTACATAAACGTCACTCATACAAGATTAAATGGAGAACCGACAGTCCTTTTAGTGGTATCGAATCTTCCAACATTGTCTACAAAATATTACAAATTTGTACCAATTTATTCATTTTACTGTTTTTTTTATTACATTAATAAGAAGTAAAGAAGATGAACTCGTAAAGTGCTTTCCAATAGGGCAGTCATTCTCATTCTTTATCACACTTAATGCTTGCAATTTCCTGTTCGTTATCAGATCAATATACAAACAGCCAAACACTTGTGAGCTAACGTATGGTAACAAACGTTGTAGAAGAAGTTTACCTGGTAGCTAGAGTATAAAGATCAACGTTAACATTGAATGATGAGACGATTAGAAACCGAAGAAAGGATCGGCTTGGTGGAAGAGACATTCCTCAGGGGAGTTAGGAGGTAAGAAATCACTGCCAGGTTTCTCAAATCCATTTGCTCCAGCTTTCATACAGACAACCAATGTAGAGCGCACACTACCAATACATCTGTAAAGAAAAAAGATTGATAATAATGGTAGCTGGTGTTATTTCCTATTCAATCTCCATTTAGTACCCGCTTGTGATGGACATC
This sequence comes from Strongylocentrotus droebachiensis, assembly GCA_035222895.1. Taxonomy (NCBI): domain Eukaryota; kingdom Metazoa; phylum Echinodermata; class Echinoidea; order Camarodonta; family Strongylocentrotidae; genus Strongylocentrotus; species Strongylocentrotus droebachiensis. The sequence goes on from JAVYIG010017091.1 coordinate 1,023, forward strand.
ATTGTTTTAGATATAAGCCCTTAAATGGATCGACCTCTGTAGGCCTATTAAGAGCATTGTACCGGTCTTTAAGAGTTCGACAGTGTCTTCTAGGTAATTTAGATGCTTGGAAAAAACTCATCAAAAAGAAGAAGTGAACCTTTTGATAAATATTGGAGATAATGAATAATGTCATTTAATGAAAGTTCAACAATCACTTGATCATTATGTCACAACAAACTCTTCTCATTTATATATCTGTCCAGTGACATCTGAAACTGTTCGATGTTGGATAGTAAAATATTAATATAATGCAAATGTTGTAATCCAGACAATAAATGAAGAGAAGAGATACGAATAAGAATATAAAACCTACCTGCAATAGTCGTCTCGCCCATCATTATCCTCATCCTTCATGTACCATGTATTGGAATAACCTGGATCAAACCATTCTACGGAGGGGTTGGGTGAAGTAAAGGCGAGTAAATCATCTTCTTCAGATCCAGCGAGAAGACATGAAAGAAATGGCTTTCCATCGGTGCGCACGACCCTATACAAGAAGATTAAGTAAAAACAACTTTTTGCACACGACCCTAAATGATTTAAGTTTAATAACCGAAGTACACAACACCCTACATGGAGTTGCCCACTTCTACGCATACCTGAGTATCAATGAAGAAGATATTACTGAGGAGTAATGTTGTACAGTAGTTAATCACGTGAGCGTCATTTTATGCAATGCTGATATCGAAAGCTTAAAACAATCATGTCGATCTTTTATCAAACTCATATACAAAAAAAATAGTTAATCAATATGTTTGGATTCAATTAGATCTGGATTTACAAAGCCAGTCTATTTTTAGAAACCATGTAATGCAACCGGCTAATATAATTAAAAGGGGAGAGACAATTGATGATCACTGATGATGACTTACCTGCAGAAATCGTTAGGGGCGCCCTGGCCCTGTACATCGACCCACCCACGGAACATCTGCACCATTCCTCGGTCTGTGATGGCGTAGGAGCGGCGGAGAAGCTCACCCGTTGTAACATTCGTAACATTCTGCTGTATGGGAACTACTGCAGATGGTGTAGATGAAACGGGTGTTGTAGCCCTGAAGGTAGTTGTCTGAGGGGTAGTGGTTCCCTCGTTTGGCTGCCCGGGGGTCATAGTCGTTGAAACACCTAAAAGACAATGATAAAACATGTGAGTTCTCGATTACATTAGCTGTGTAAGAGTTCATTGACCAATGACGCCCTTCAGCGTCATTTTGATGACCTATAATTATGTCTGCATCAACAAATGGTTCGATCTTTAAAGCGCTATAAAAGGATCCAAGGGACAAAAACTGAAGGTAAAATAAATAGCGTAACAATACTTTGAACTATCGGGGGTATGTGGCATACTAAAGCGTGTCCTCGGTTTGAATAGCGCACACGAGTCGTCATTTCAATTGGGCCATACTCTAGGCCTAATCAAGCCAGAGAAGGAAACATGTGCATGCGCCATTTAAAGGTAAAGACCAGTTATGGTCATGCGATTGCATTGTGAAAGAAACGTTGTGGAGTCGATCAGAAAAGGTTGATCATCTAGCATCTAGCATCTGCAAGGTTCTGGAATCATCAAAATGATAAGAAATTTGGCCCATTCTTGGTAAAGTTACAAGCACTATACACAGAAAGATGTATATGGGACTACCCTATATCTCTCACAGTCCATGAGAGAAACAAATTTACCAAATATATGAATTAGTAAGCGGTTTCCCGGCAAATTTGTTATCATCATGTATTAGTCAAAACATATTCTTTCACATGATTGGTAATGAGAGCTTCCATTTCATTTTTTGAAATTGGAGCGTTTCCAATACTGGTCTTTACCTTTAAAGGAATGTTTAGAGTTTTAGTTCGTTTTGCAGTCACGCTATGTACGATGTCACTTTGGCATGCTGTCTTAAGATACGCGCTAGTCACTCATACAAAAGTTGTGCGTCGATAAATGACTCTTATGGATGTGCAAAACAAGACCTACATCCGCGACTAACTAGTATTTGAGTCGCAGTATGAGTGTGATAGGGTGTAAAACAGATGCAAGCGAGTAGTGCATGGAAACATATTACTGAAGCCAGGGGGTGGCGGGTTGACTTCGAAAGTGGAGGGGGGGGGGCACCAAGAAAAAAGGCACTTTCTGCAGAAATAAAGGGAAATCTGAAAGCGAAAATGTACAATTTTGTAAACATTGGTATATGAATCTACATTGTGATTCAGGCGCACCGGAAGCAGTTTGGGGGGGGGGGGGGACATTCCAGGGGGCTTCCCTTCCAAGGGCAGTGACGCAATGAACACAAACGTTTAGAGGGGGGGGGGGCAGAATAAAAATCTGCATCACCACCACTCTTACACGTTACATGCAGGCCCCGCGGAACCTTTTTCAAAGTGGAGTATTAACGATCAGGTAGAGCGTGAGTTGGCGTGGGGTCCAGGGCCTGCGCCCCTGGAAGATCAGGGTTTTTAGGCATTAAATTACGGTCAGATAAGCACATGTAGATACCTTATTTGTGACACTGGCAGATCACTAATTGGCGGAGAGTCCAGGGAGCAGAACCCCCAAAAGCTCAGGGTTTTTTAGGTATTTAAATACGGTTAGATGAGCATCCAGGGGCCCCTCTTTAAGGCCGTTGATGTATTCTAGTATTCAAGTATTCAATTTATTTCACATCTCTTTAAAAACACATCAAAAGATATACAAACAAATCATTATAAATTAAAACAATATAAATATATACATACAAACATTCATTTACATTGTACTGATGAAAGAAGGATGAAGGGTGGAGGATGTGAGGGATCAACAAAGGCCATTGGCCTGTCAAGGTTGATCCCCTATATTTCCACCCTTCAAGAGAAAGACATTATACAAAATATAAAAATAAAAACAATCAAACAAACAGATAATATAACATAGCATAATCACATAAAAAACACAACATAATTATTTACATAAATCACATAAAAGGCAATTAGATCAAATAAAACTACTCACAATTAAGAATATAACATTTATATTTTTTTCCTGAATGTAAAAACAGTGGATATTTCTTTTAATACGTTTGGCAACTCATTCCAAAGCTGTGGGCCTTTAAAACTTACTGTAGTTCTTGAGAAGTTAAAAATATAAAAAGGTACATACATTTTATTGGAATTTCTTGTTTTTATATTTATTGATGTTGCAATTATATTCGAAATAGTCATGAAAGTTATTGGGCAATAGTTGTTTAGAATAAGAAAACATGTGGTCCAGGGGGCAGAGCCCCCGGAAGCTCAGATGTTTTAATATTTAACTACGGTCAGATGAGCATCCAGGGGGCCGCCTTAGGGCCCTTGGTGCGGACCAGGGGGCAGAGCCCCCGGAAGCTCAGGGGTTTTAGGTATTTAATTACGGTCAGATGAGCACACAGGGGCCCCGCCTTAGGGCCCTTTGTGAGGTCCAGCGGGCAGAGACCCCGGGAGCTCGGGTTTTTTAGGTATTTAATTACGGTTAGATGAGCATCCAGGGGACCGCCTTAGGGCCCTTGGTGGGGTCTAGGGGGCAGAGCTCCCGTAAGCTCAGGGGGTTTTAGGCATTTAATTACGGTCAGATAAGCATATTTTGATACCTCATTATTTTGTGACATTGGCAGGTCACTTATTTTTTTCTTCTCTCTTTCTTTCTTTGTCTCTCTAACATACTTTTTCAAAAAATCCCCGAGCCCAACCGTTTTGCAGGCCATGACATAAAGGCTTCTAAATAAGCATATTTTTCGCCCGACTGTAAAATTTGGGAAAATCTAATTTTCCAACAAACGCATAAAAAGGTATGACTTACAAAAAAATACCGGAAAATCATGTCATTTCAGCAACATTTGTGAATCACTGGTATCGAAAAAGAAATAACCACCCCCCCCCCATCAGTACGCCAGCGTTCAGGGGTTCATGTCTTCTCACCCCTATAACAAAAAAGAGACACGCTTTCCCATTCTCTCACAATATGTCCACGATACTATGCGTATCGCTATTATAAATACCTCCATTGATAAATATAGGTGGCATGCGCAATGTTTAGGAAATATAATTCCTGCTAACTTTCCTTTTCTTTGAATGGAATTTTATTTGTGATTTAATTCAGGTTTTTTTATTGTTATGTTCTTTTAGGTTAAAAATAAAAACCATCTTTACTCCTTTACTGCTTTTTTTTTTAAGGGGGGGAGGGCAGAAATGCGTTTTGCCCCCCCTTCCACCCCACTTCCGGCGCCTATATTGTGATTTTATGATCAGGGATGATTTGACTATTTTTGTTTCTTTTTATTCACCATACAAGATGTTGCTTTAATAAGCATCATACTTTGCAGTTGGGTGTGATATTCTGAAAATTCTTTTAAGAGCGTGAAAAAATTGTTGAGGTCGCCGTGCGAGAAAAAAAAAATTCACATGAAGAGGAAAAACCAAATCTTGATTGGGTTATAATCATTGAAAAGACCTTTCATAAGTATCATAATTCTATTATCTATAAATGCAAGCGAGCGTAGCGAGCGAGCTTTGTGGGAAATTGCTCTTAGTCGCTTGAAATTATTGAAAAGACCTTTCATAAGTATCATAATTCTATTATCTATAAATGCAAGCGAGCGTAGCGAGCGAGCTTTGTGGGAAATTGCTCTTAGTCGCTTGAAATTATGGGCGCGTTTAATGATGAGAGGAAAAGGGAACACTTATCGAAATGGATACTTATTTCAAAAACAAAGGAGCACTGTCAAAGAACAAAGGGTAATTATCAGAGTTGAAAAATATGGCACTTCTTACACCTACAAAAAGAGGCACTCACCAGGGATGAAAAAAAAGGAACTTAATATGAGAATGGGAAAAAGTTGTTTGTCGACGGAAAAAGAGCACCTATGATATTTTGATAGGGGCATTTATGAGAGGTGGAAAGGGGCATTTATATAAAGGGGATAGGACCCCTATTAGAAAGTAAAAAGGCGCACGTATCATTGTTAAAAGGAAAATTATCGCACCTGAAAAGGGGCACTGACCAGATATGAAACGGGGCACTTATAAAAATGAAAAAGGGGCACTTACAATTAAAGAAGATGTGTATTAGTCGAAATAAGTCGACAAATTTTCCATTTCGACTTTGTAAAAACATTTGAAAATATTGGTTTTTCCCCTCTTATTCTTTGTTGTTGTTGTTGCTTTCTTGCTTGACCGAATTGCTACTTTATTTATCTTGATGAACACATACCATAATAACTCTATTTTTCGTTTAATTGTTTTATAAAACCCTTGCATTAGTTATGTTTTGAATCTCATACCTTCTTCGCATTGCGCTAGGAGGTTCGCTCTAAACCCTTCATATCCTTTCAGGCCATCACTAGTAAAACGGATGACAACATAGTATGACGTGATGATTCTATGGGCGGGAATGACGTCACCAGAATAGATGCGCTCTCTGCCTTGCGTACTGATGTAAACCTGTATTCAGTAATATTACTCTCTTTATAAAAATAAAAATAAAAAAAACTTGATATGTGAAAGTTATGACACGAAATCGGTTCAAAGTGTGAGGTCGCAAGTTGATGAAATGTATGTTTTACCTTCTAAATTAAACCTCGTTTAAGGTGAAAACTTTGACATACATCTATAAGTTTGATTTAGTATAAATATTTCGAATGAAGTAATCAAAAATTTAAACAAAAGGAATGGTAAAATTACTCCTGCTTCTACGTACCCATTGGAAATAAACGATTGAGTTTGATATTTCTTATGAAAATTGAATTGGATGTTTGGGTTCTCATGATTCATTTACAATAATTGAAAGGCAAGATGACGAGTTAGTAAATCGATTTATTTCGTATTGTGAACTTAGGCATACCTAACACGAGTTCCTGCGTCAGACAATAAGCCATCATTTCCGTATTATGATGGTTTTAAATTGGACTCGTTACCATGGGTACCTTGTATAATTAGCATACTTAACATAATAATTTCTGAAGGAAAATAAACGTTATTTTGAAACAAACTAGATCAATCTTGTTGATATAACATACTGACCTTGTCGAAATATTTTTCCGTTTGGAAATCTTGAAATGTGAGGCTGAGTTGACATCGTGGATGCGTTAGATAGATATGCCACGTGATATCTTGTCTGGCAGGATATTTACCATAAGGGTAGTTGGGTGAAGCGATGGAGTACCTGCCACCATCAGAGAGGCTGATGTTACCACCTGTATAAAAACAGTTTGGTTGGAAGTATCTGCATTAAACATTCTCTTTAGATTCTCTCTCTCTCTCTCTCTCTCTCTATTTCTTGCTACCTCACAAAGGGTAGTTGGGTGAAGCGATGGAGTACCTGCCACCATCAGCGAGGCTGATGTTACCACCTGTACAACAATAGGTTGTGTCGAAGTATCTGCATTAAACATTCTCTTTAGATTCTCTCTCTCTATCTCTCTCTCTCTCTCTCTCTCTCTCTCTTTCTCTCTCTTGCTACCTCACAAAGGATAGTTGGGGAAGCGATGTAATATTTTGTCACAAGCAGAGGGGCTGATGTTATGACCTAAACAAAATAAGTTGACAAAACTTTAGTATGGATAGCTGAGTGAAGAGATGTAATATGTTTCTCCACTCGACATAGTTACGTTGGAACCTATATGAGTGAAAGCATTTCAAACAACTATATCATACAGGATGTGTTTATATTTAAAGGCATTTAACATGAATTTATTTACTAGGGAAAAATTAATCTGATCTGCCTATATGTTTATCCTAATTACGCAAAGATACGGTGATGTTAAGTCATCATTCCGACAGGGAAAGTAAACAAGAAACACAAATTTTCAAATAGCTATGAAACTAAAAGTATTCAGGTCGCAAAGTGGGCATCATCAGTCCGCACTGATATATATGTCTTCTTCCTCAATACACTAGTGTTCATCTATTAGAACGCGCAGTTATTCCCTAATTTGGGATCATTTTGTGAATGTCAATAAAACCTAGATTAACTCATGCACATGGATTAGTTTTATATATACATTATCACTAGCGGGCGTAGGTAAAACACTCTTCATGGAATTCCATCAATGGCACTCACAAAACAATAACTACAAATCTGATGTCTCAAAGATAATAGACTATCCTTCATATGCGTATGCAAAGACTTAATCATTCACAAAATTAACTTTTAACATTCAACTCATTTACACAATAGGAGCATTGAGAGATGTAGAAGTACTGTTTTACTTACCGATTACATCAACATACGGCTGAGTATCATTCGTTTCTGAAGAGATAACAATGAGTTGGTTAGAAATGAGCCTTCTCGTATTAGTTGTTATATATATATATATATATAATTTCAATACGAATGCAATATTTTACTTCTTGCTAATTCTCTCAGGAGACGGATCGTTATCAAACATGTCAAAAAGGTGATCTTCATACTTTTACTTGCCTCATATTTCATGAGACTCGAAATAAATTGATATAAAAAACTTGTTCTAGAAGTGTTACTTTATGTGTGTGTATATGTGTGCGTGTTTATTTACGCATAGTTATGTATTGATATACAAAACATTATGGAAGTTATTATGAAAATGGTAAGAATAGTGTAACCATTCATCCAGGGGTGGTGAAGCGACTTCTAAGGTGTGGGAGGGGGAGGGGGACAAAAAACAAGAAGGGTACTTTCTGGAGTAAAAAAAAAAGGGCACCTACAAAGAAAAATCTCAAAGCGAAAATATCAGTTTTTTTGTTTAAACATTGGTATATATACCCCTACGATGATTTCTATATATGTTTTTCTTTATACATCATACACGATATTGTTTTTATTAAGCATCATACCTTGCATTAGGCTAGATGGTCTGAAAATTTATTTGTTAGAGGGCAATGCGAGCTAGGAAAGATATTAAGATTTATGAAGTCGCAGTGCAAAATATTACATCTTATAAAGAGGACAAACCCGAATCCTGATGGGGTTATAAGCACATTCTCATATTTGAAGACTGTAAAGACCTTTGGTAAGTAACATACTAATATCATATATAAATGCGAGCAAGCGTAAAAGACTGAAAACACCTTTGATAAGTAACATAATAATATCATCATAAATGCGAGCGAGCGTAGCGAGCGAGCTCTAAGGGGGGAAATTGCTCTTAGTCCTTTGAAATTAGGTGCGCGTTCAATGATGAGAGGAAAAGGAGACACTAATCGAAAGGAATAAGACACTTATTAGAAAAGAAAAGGAGCACGCGTCAAAGTACAAATGGTAATATTCTTACACCTTTGAAATTTGAGTTGGACTAGCGGCACGCTCTCTTGGTCAGCTGTCTGTCTTCGCCTACAATCTGGCTCACACGACCCCGATTCGAAACTGAGCCACGCCTTTCAGATGGTGGCGTTAAAGGTCGCTCCCATGACGTAAACAATCATATCTGATTGATACATGTCTGTAAAAACCAAATTACACGCACGTACACATACACACACCTACAAAAAGAGCGCTAAGAGACTTCGGTGATAAGCGCTTTATAAGCGCCGTTTGTATTAGAATTATTATTAATAATAAGAGGCACTCAACAGGGATGATTAAAGACACTTAGGAGAATGGGAAAAGGGCATTTGTCGACGGAAAAGGGGCACCCATTAATGTTAATAGGGGCATTTATAAGAGGTGAAAAGAGACATTTATGAAAAGGGGATAGTTTCCTTATTAGAAAAGTGGCACGTATCAATTTTAAAAGTGAAAATATCAGAGGTAAGAAAGGGACTTATCGCACCTGAAAATGGGCACTGAACAGATATGAAATAGGCACTCATAATAAAGGAAATTATGCATTAGTTGAAAGAAAAGTGGCACCGATCGGGTTTTAATAGAAGCATTTATTGGAGGTGAAAGGGAGCTTTAATGAAAAGGGGATAGTGGGTTTTTATGAAAAGGGGAAATGGCTCTTATTATGAAGAAAAAGAGGCACATGTTAGAATAAACAGGGAACTTTTATTAGAGATGAAAAGGGGTCACTATGAGAAAAGGAAGGGGCACTTATAAGAAGGAAAAAGAGCATTTATTCAAAAAGTACCTGAAAGGATACTGAAGATTAAAAAGGGCACATATGAGAATGAAAAATGGACACTTAGCTCTTAACCAGTTCGGTTTTAAAGCCAAACATGGAACTGACATGTGTATATATGCTCTGAAGGAAATTATTGCAAGTTATCGTAGCAGAAATTCTTCCTTGTTTCTTTATTTTCTTAATGCTTCCAAAGCTTTTGATCGGGTAAATCATGAAAAGCTGATTACGAAAATGGCTGATAGAGGTATTCATAAGTACCTGATTAGGATACTCGTGTTTTGGTATACCCATCAAACAATGATGGCTAGATGGGGAAGTAGTGTGTCTGAACCATTCCATGTCAGTAATGGTGTTAGACAGGGAGGTATTCTTTATCCCTTTCTCTTTAACCTGTACATGGATGGTCTTTCCAACAATTTGAATGCTTGTAAAAAGGGCTGTATAGTTGGCAGTGTAGTAATCAATCATTTAATGTATGCAGATGACCTCGTTATTATTAGCCCGTCAACTGCTGGGTTGCAGAGTTTGCTCAGGATTTCTTCTGATTATGGATATGATAATGATGTCAAATATAATGCAAAAAAAAGAGTCATGTTATGATAATCAGATGTAAGGAACACCGTAGATTGGTATTCCCGGATTTTTATTGATGTGGAGCTAAACTCAATGAGTGTACAGAGGTCATGTATCTTGGTCAGTTCTTTACTGAGGACCTTTGTGATGATAAAGATATTAGTCGACAGTGTCGTAAATTATATGCTCAAGGTAATATGCTCGTTAGGAAATTTCATATGTGTTCTCCGGATGTGAAGGTGGCATTATTTAGGGCATACTGTACACCTTTGTACACTGCGCATCTGTGGAGTAATTTTAAGAAGAGCAGTTTGCACAGGCTTACTGTGGCCTATAATGATGCCATGAGAATGCTTCTAAGGGTACCTAGATACTTTAGTGCTAGTCAAATGTTTGCTGAGTTGAATGTTCCAGTCTGTTCGGCTGTATTACGAAATATCATGTATAAGTTCATCCAGAGAGTGGATGTCTCTGAGAATGGTATTGTAAAGGTATTAGTGAACCCCACGTATAGTTGCCTTATGTACACATCGGGCCTCTGGAAATTTTGGATTAATAGCCTGCTGACACCTCGGAATTGATCATATTTTGCATGATGTTACCAAGGATTATCCAGCCTCTCATGGTTGCAGTATAGTCCTTAGTCCTTGTTGCTTGTTATAATATCTAGTTATCTATTATTAGGATATTGTTCTAGTTAGTTGAGCAGAGATTGTTACAATTCAGTTACAACTTCACTTTGATATACATATATTTATTTTAATCTTGCAGTTACAGGTACAGCTTAGAGTTAGATTGCTATAGGCCTTCTGTTATCAATCTTACAGATACAGGTTACATGTTACAGTTACATTATATATATTACGTAGTATAGTTTAGTTTGTTATATTCTTTAGTATTTGTACGATTTGTTGTTATTACACTCATCATGTTCATACTCAGCTCTTTTCCCTATCTATATGTAACATATGTTTTATGGACCTCTGCCTTGTGCAGCTGAGTCTGAAATAAAGTTCTGAATTGAAAATTGAATTGTCATGCCACAGGGCTAATCCCCATTGTGCCAAGCCCCAAATCCCCCGTGCCAGTATATATTTATATTGTTTTAATGTATAATGATTTGTTTGTATATCTTTTGATGTGTTTTTAAAGAGATGTGAAATAAATTGAAAAAAAATAAATAATAATAATCTAACACACATCACACTTCAATGAGCATGAACAATAACTGCTATTATGAATGCGTGCAAACATGCACAAGGCAGTGAAGCAATGGCTCGCTCGCATGTACAAAGCACTATAACGGTAGCGTGCATATATGGCAGGCTATGAGTTAATGCAATGGAAATGGGAACTTGACGAAGGAAAAGGGGCAAGCGACAAGTTAATAGGAGCACTTGTCAAAGTAAAAGGGGCACTCTTCCTATGTATAAAGGGGCACTTTGGGGGTACCTAAAAAATTGTGGGTGGGGGACACTGTGTCCGCCCCTCCCCCCCTCTACACCCGGGAGGGCCGCCTCCGCGTTTATCTGTTTGTGTGTTTGTGTTTGGGTGCGTGTGTGCGTGTGTGTGTTTGAGCGGGGCGCTTTATGTGGTTCTGTGTATAAAGGGTTGTGCACAATGAATATAATTCAACCTGACCTGAATAGACTTTAGGCATTCTATCCAATCGCATCATGCTTTGTTATACTGTATATAACAGTCACGTATACCGCGACAATCCAAGTTAATATTAGAATAGGTGACTAGCTATAATTTTACAACCCGGTCGAATTTCAATCATGGTAGATTGCTCTAGAACATTATATCGTCTGTTTGGAGCAAGAAAAGCTTCAACAAATACATTTACACAGCGGCCCTTCGAGCTCTGAAAAGACGATATCATTGTATCGTATCTGATGAATTACCTGATTCACAGTCAGCGTATAGATGAGCTTTGAATCCTGAGGTGATATCAGGGCCATAGTACGATCTGCTGCTGAACCGAATGAGAACATAGTCTGAAGTGAAGGTTATTGGTTCCGGTATGACGTCACCATATAAGATAGCACGAACGGTGTCTAATGAAGCAGATGGACTGATCTGAAGCTATGTGAATGAATGAAGAGGTTGTAAAGAAAAAGGTTAAATAAATGGATCCCATTCGCAATAATTAGTATAACTACATTCCATGAGCTTAAGTAAGTGCGATTTACCTTCGCTCTAAAGAGTTCTTAACTTAACCACATAGTAAAAAAATAAGTCTTCAACATTTTAATTAAAATAATACGGTTTAGGAAAGGGCAGGGGATGATGCCCCCATTTACACAAAAAAGCGATTATTGGTAAGCAGCGCCCATCCAGACATAAAATGAAACCCCATCCCCCAATATCCTTTCCCTTTCTTTATCTCTCAAATCAAGAAGATTTTAGAAGATATTATAGCCTATCTGCACTAGTTTGGCCAGGAGGGATTAGACCTCCCTGCGTGGTCACTGGCAGGTGTCTATCTCATCAAATCAACTCTCAATTAACATAAGAAAAAGGGGACCATGGGGAATCGACAGGTACTGCTTAGGCATTGTTGGCTATATAGATGGGCGCAATTAGCTACAAGTACTGCAGTCCCGCTTAACATAGCCAAATGTCTTCCTGATATTTAAATTCAAACCAAAAAAATACACTCAGACTACTAATTCAGTCCATGATGAAAGACTCGGTTTAGGAAGAGGGCATAAGAGAATCTTTCAGGCCGGTGCACCCCCTTCCCGTTCCGCCCTCCCATACCAAGACTCACGCTACGACATTGCCCCAGATAACCATTCAGTAAAACGCAGGATGAATGAATAGTAAGATCGTTTACCATGTCATATACCGATGTTGTTGTAAAATTGTCAAAATCGATGGTGAGTTGACAATCAGGTTGAGGGAGTTTGATAAGCCAGATTGTACTCGTGAAAGTAGGATGGTTCTGAGGGAAGTTAGGTGAAGCTATGGTATAGGAATCCCCGTTTGATAGTGATACACCAGAGTCTGGAAAAAAGAATGAGACATACGTTAGCTTTCTACAATGATTTTTTGTAAAGGTCTTTCACAAAAAAGAAGGAAACCTTTAGTTTCATGCATGTGTCATCATATTATTAGCGTTGATCTCTCAGTGTTTCGACTGTTTCTTTTTTTAAGAGGCCATGTACATATTGAATATAACCGTTTTATCAGTTTTACTGTAGGTCTATCTTATTACTTCTTTCATTGCGTCTATCGGTTGAATACTTTCTTAAAGCCCCTCTGCACATGTGTGGCATGGAGGGATAAGACATCCCTGCGAGGTCAATTGCAGGTGGTTATCTCATCAAATAAGCTCTCAATTAACATAAGAAAAAGGGCATCATGGGGGATCAATGGGTACCGCTTAGGCATTTTCGGCTGTATAGAGGGCGCAAGTAGCTATAAGTAGTGCAGTAGGGATTTAATTTAACAGTTGAGCGTCTTCAGCAAATTTTTTATCCAGATTCTTATTAATAAGGTTTGATTTATTACAAGTCGCTGGTTCACACAACAATTTTTACTGCATACGAATCAACTTTAATAGATTAATTTCTAGATATGTAAGAACTAAATATCCTGGGAAATAAAGCTTGATAATCTGTATATTTACCTCTCGTGTCAATGTATGACTGGGCGTTTACATCTGAGAGAAAAATTAGGAAAGAAGTAAAGAGTTACGTTGGTTTGTGATGCCAAGAAAAAAGGTATATCAGTCAACTGTAATTCAAATACAAATTTAATTTAAACTATGACGCAGAAAATTCCTTCTATTAAAGCAACTACGTGTTATTTTATACCTAATCATTAAGGGATAGTTGAGTTCTGTTTTCAAACAGCAAATGCCTTCAAAGTGCATGGTCATTGCTCTTGTTCTTATCTATGACATTTCTAGTGCCCTTTTGGAACCTAAAATTGCTATGAAGGGAATTTTAAACCCCAAAATATGTGAAATTTAGCCAATACAATCATACCAATTCAGCTCCACTTTAAAGAAAACACGGTGACCGTTAATTAATTATTTGATTAAAAATAACAATACATGGGCCGGCTGGTTGTGCGTAATAATTATAAGCAACACAAAAAAGCCAACATCGGCATTGGCATAAATACGACGTAAAATGCGTTATTTCGTTTTTTTCAACGGTTTTTTTTCAAATTTGTCAAAATATCTAATATTTGTGGTGGTACACATGTATGCCATATGGCGCTCTAGCATTTCAAACCAGTATATTAACATACCTTGATCACACGTAGGCCTTAGAACGGCACTGAATCCAGATGATGCAGGAATCTTGTGGTCGTTTGGTCTAAACCACATCCACACAACGTTTGAATCTATTTCAAACCACGTCGGGATGTTCGCCCGAGCTCCAGTCAAGTTCCAAATCTATAATGGACCAATAACACGATAGCAATTACTGTACCTTAGGCAATATCAATAGAGAAAAACAAGAACAAAGGCTGAAAAGTAAAGATGAGGAAACAAAATTGCCAGAAGAACATTGTACTTAGTTTTTCGTTTCCGAAAATAGGATAATTTCACAGAAAACAGTGACACATACATTAAACTACACTGCATCATTAATACGAGAATTGTGGTTATTTTTTTTAATTACTTTTCTTTCCCTCCTGTACCTGACTACCATTTTGACAATAACTTGATGTTTTAACGAACTGTGTGGGGTCAAATAAAAAAAAAACCAACCCCACACAATTAAACCCCCACGGGATTTTTAATACTTCAGGTAGAGTGTTAAGTACGCTTTCCAATGATACTGTGTAATGGTACGGCACTGCGTGATTGCATTCAGATATTTTTTAGTTGAAAATTATTTGTATCCCTACACATTGTTATACATTTTCACTATCTACCTGGAAAAAGAAATAAACAAATAAGTTTATTTACATGATTTGTAGATATATTGTATCCTGATCCGATCTCCAGAACATCTCCAGGCACCGTCGCTGTAAGGCCACGAAATTCAATCCGGACAGTACAGTTCTGCGGAGCTTTGACAATCCAGGTATAGGAACCTACTACGTCCCCAAAATATGCCCATATATATTGAGGTGTCTTGACGAACAACGAATCGCCACGTCCCAGTTCGACCAGGTTTTCTGTAACAACAAATAAAATAACGTCTTCCTTCAAAGGATCCGATAAATTTGTCTCAGATTCTGAAACAAAATCAGGGATTTAGCTCTACTGCAATGATAATTATAAACCTTAAGGTCAGTCAGGAACTTCTTTACTTTTACAAACCGATCGCCTGTCTGATTATCAAGATATTTTTGACAAATTTTGAAAACCGTTTGCCAAGCGGTTTTCATAACACTACAGTCTACTGGGAAACACAGGTATGGTAAAACCGGTCACTCAAAGTTTTTTTTTTTACCTCTAATGTGTGTGGGTGTATGTGTGTGGGGGGGGGGGGGGGTGGGCTCCCAGCACTCAGAGTGGGTTTTAAGTCTCACATTGCTGGTTAATTCATCCATCCTACCAAACCAGAATATTCGCCGAAACGCCTCTTTTATTTGTATATATTATGTAATTTGTAACTGTTTCCCCCAATTTTTAAATATTGAAAATTAGGCCCACCTTGTACAGTAAGAGCTGTTGTATAGTTGACTGCAGCAGCTAAGTTACTTGCTTCACATGTGTAGCGACCATCATGTGCAATAGAAGCATCAGCTATCACTACGGAGCTAGAGAAAGCACCATTTACAAACTCAACTCCAACTCCAAGAGGAATAACATCTCCATCTTTTAGCCAGCGGAAGTGAATAGGGAGGTCACCGAGTATTACAGTACACATAACACGAGTCGGTTGACCTCGTAGAACGGTGAGGGGTTCGATTGGTTGAATGACCGGAGAAACTATGTGGAGGAAAGAAGCATTTACCCTTAAAATGTAAACTTCATCAAAACAATACTATGTTTTGGTTACATGTATTAATCCTGAAAAAAGCTTGGTGGAAACATATTTAGCATAAATATCATTTATTTATTAAACGTATATTGTTATTATTAATTAATCAATTCATTAACGGTCACCATATTTTTGTTTAAAGTGGGGCTGAATTAGTATAATCGTATTGGATAAATTTCATACATTTTGGGGTCTATACTTATCTTCATAGCAATTTAAGGTCGTAAAAGAGCACCAGCAAATAGGAATAAGAGCAATAACCATGTACTTTGAAGGCATTTACGGTCTGAAACGATAACTCAACTATCCCTTTAAATCAAGCACTATTGAATCATTAAGGGTCAAACATAACAAACGTCTAGATCCAGAGCATTGCTTTCAGGAGATCTGAATGGGTAAGGGGTGTTCGGTTAAAGATAAAAGGGAGTTCTGTTTTTAAAAAAACAAAGGGAAAAAAAATAAATTCTCACAGAATCTAACGAAACTTACACTGAATGTTCAATATTACAAATAAAAGTCATACAGTGCCAAACAATTTTAGTAGAAAATGTATACTGGCTGAGTAATGACCATAGAAAGATTAGTAAATCAAGGTTAGTAGCCCCGACACTATTTGTGTAGTCCCATATAAATATTTCTGTGTAAATTGCTTGTTACTTTACCAAGACTGGGCGAAATTTATTATGATTCTGATGACTCCAGAACTTTGCAGTACACACCAATACTTACATTCTACACGATCAACTGTTTCTGATACATTCCACACCTTTTCTTTCACAATGCAATCGGATGACCAGAACTCACCTCTATCGTTAAGCTTCATACCTTTTTTATGTGTGAACTATCTAGATGGTCAGTTCTAAATCATGTAAATCAACGGGTTCGTATAAATAGGCTTGACGGGTTACGCTTTTGGGACAGGCTCCATTCTACTAAGATTGAAGCTTGAAACGAAATAATCCAGCATAAACTTACTTGTTGAAGGTGTCTCTGTAGTAATGACTTTGAGAAGAGAAAGGAAGAGAGAAAGAAGAAAAAAAAGGCGAGCATTAGTGTCGTCATTATTTTTGTTTAACTATACAAACATGTTTGAGATGTCTAAAGATTTTTAAAAAAATGGAATACTTTGCATATAAATTAATAACTTAAAAATTGAAACTCTCATCAAACTTAAATTACAAAAAGGCTTTTGATTTTTATTAGATAAATGCTTACCTTGGAAACACAACAAACAAACATTCTAGGACCTTATCAGTTATCAATTATGATGACAACACCTCCACCGTTCCTTACAAATAAAATACCAACTGTCCCAGAATTTTCCCTGGCATGGTTGGTACTATAGTGCAGAGTTAGCCCCAACACCACGACAGGTTGTTTATACTTACTGTCACATACAGGAGAGATATCAGTTGAAATCCTCTAGACGTACCACCAAAATCGCTGTCGAATTTAATGATTGTCACCGTGGAATTGATGAAGCTTGGTTCGGGTATGACGTCACCATTAAACTCACTGACCACAGATTCCGAAGTACTGATTGTAACCTAAAACGTGAAATGGAAAATTACTCGCAACCATTCATACAGAACATGACCACTAAGATTCTCTTAATATTTTGTGGTGCCCCACAAATATTCGATAATTTGAACCAGCAGTTGAAAAAACAAAAGAGCGCCTTATATACGTTTTACTCCAGCCAAGGCCGATGTTGGATTTGTGTTGGCTTTTTCGTGTTGGTTATAATGAGCACAACCAGCCGGCTCGTGTATTGCTATTATTAATTAATTAATGAATTAACGGTCATCGTATTTTGTTTAAAGTGGAGCTGAATTGGTATAATCGTATTGGCTAAAGTTCACACATTTTGGGGTAAAAAAGGACCTTCATAGCAATTTTGGGTCCTAAAAGAGCACCAGAAATGTCATAAATAAGAATAAGAGCAATAACCATGCACTTTGAAGGCATTTGCGGTCTGAAACAAGAACTCAACTATCCCTTTAAGTCACTCTAAGGCAGCGTGTCCAATTACAACTCTGGAATAATGTCTTGCTAAAGGACGCTTGTGTCGGGCTTGCATTTGAACCCTCAGCCCTTAGATTTGGGGGCAAGTGAATGAACCGCTATACCACGAGACCTTCAAAATCGTGTTACAATGTTAGTAACTGTCTTATAAAACGACTAACATATTATATGACGGTATTTCTAAATCGTGTACGACATTTTGTTTTAACATTCTTTGCTCAACTCTGGTTATTCATGCTCAGTTTGTTTTGGACAAAACGTTACCCAAATTGTGCGTGCAATTGCATAAAATGGTAAATACTCTTCCGTTAGCCGCATTCCCATTTCTTTTCAACGTTGTGCATATTTGTTTCCTTCATGCTAATTGAGAGCTTTGGTGCTGCCAATGAAACAAACCATTTCCACTTGTTACCATGCCAGAAACACTTGTCGTGCTTTTACACAAACACTTTTCCGAGAACTTTCACAAAACGACTCCTTTATTCCCCCCCCCCCATATTGTGTAAGAGCCTGGAACCATCTACTTCTGCATCAAGAGAGGCTGCACTCCATACAGTCATTCATGTGATGCAGCCTCCTGTCCGATCCCAAATGCACTAAACACAGAGGCAGACTCAGACGCGCGATGGCTCAGTGGTAGAACAGTGGCAGAGCTCATTGGTAGAGCAGTGGCCTCTTAACCGCTCGTGCTCTTTGGTAAAAAAAAAAGTTCTCATTCCCAAGTCCCTCAGAAAGGACTTAAAGCCGTCGTTCTATTTGTTGGTTACTTACAAGCATACATTAAAGCAGTCAGGTAAAACAAACAAACACACAAACGAAAACTCATTTGAGTCTACATAATTATGTGATAGAGCTATCGTTTACTTTTTCACCATGGCATCTCAAACTGACGGACAACATGTCCTCATCCCCAAAAAGCTTCTAGGAGCTGCTGAAAGGGAATATCAATTCAAGGTTTCAAGGAATGATAAATAAAAAGATAAGTTTCATGAAATACACTCAAACCTTGTCAAAGGTGCCCTCTGTTTGGAAGTCATTCATAACGATATTAAGCTGACAGTTATCTGGTATCCTGAACATCCATGCTATGTGTTGTTGGTTCCCATAATCATTTGGATAGTTGGGTGATGAGATGGAATAAATATCACCGTAGAACAGTGCTACTGCAGTACCTGAATAAATAGAGAAAATGTTTTATTAATGTGTATCAAAGGAAATTGGAGGCGAGATAATGCATCGTAGGGTCAGATAACTATCAGGGCTATGCGGTGAGCATAATGGCTAAACTTTTAGCCATTTAAATGGCTAACTTTTAATGCATTGATATTCATTGATACTTCTGCGACAAGTAGCTAGTGATGGAATATCTAACTCGTCTATTACTATCTGTAAACGAGAATGCAGGTGACATACATGTTATAAAATGCTAGGTTGGATAAACCTCTGACAATCTTTTACCTTGAAGGCAAGCGTATGAAATCCAAATATATAACAAAGGTTTACAGCGTGCACTTACCTCTCGTATCAAAACTATGCTCGATCGCGGCATCTGTACATAGACAAGAACAAGAAAACCTTATCAGTCAAAGAGTATTTGGAATATAAATGCATACCGTTTATTGCAAGCAGAGATAATGGTAGCTCGAAAGCTATAACTGTCAATCATTGGTTTTTATATAAAAGGCTTATAACAGCTTTCAAGCTATGCCGATATTACCGAATACATACTGTTCTAATAAGGTGGACTGGAAGTTGCTCTATAGCCCTGATGCCACCAGTTAACACCTATCTCTATACAATGTATAAGGACGACTGATATAAGTTCTAGAACTAAGTAATGATTCATAAAGAAGACTTCACAATTTACTTCTAAAGCAATAATAAATTAATTAAAACCTATAATGACACCCAATGACAGTGGCTTACTTACCGGGGAGGAGGTGCGAGCAGAGGCACGTCCCCTTCACTATGAAGGTAAAGAAGAGGGGGGGGGGGATGATAGAGAGGAGAAGGGACAGACAACGTAAGGAAAGGATGACTCGACCCTCCCCTGATAAATTGCTTAATTATGTACCAAATATTTACGTTGCCCCCCCCCCCCCTCCCAATTGCGCCAGTGCCCCTTCATGGCACTACTGACGCTACGCCAGTGCTACAAGAGACTAACCATTTCTACAAGTAGATGTGACGTGAGCATCGAAGCCGTGATGTCCGGAGCTATCATCCTGATCTGATGTGAATCTAACCCAAGCCAGGTTAGACTTTACCTCAAGGTATCTCGGTATCGAGTTTCCAGACAAGGAAAAAAGCTAAAAAATATAATGTAAAGGGATATATTAAATCAATTCAATCTCACAAATGAACAATTTCAAGCCCAAAAATATTCAAAAGCCAGTTGCACACGTGAGATAATTTCGATATCGTTATTGAACCTGCAGAAATCAGGATTATAAAGGCAGTTAGTGCGCGCATCAGGAGTCCAATGACAAGTTTGCAATCTTCATTTTACACCATTTGTCTCCACATGATATCGAACATAATAAGGAACTCTCAGTGAAATGTATACAATGTACTGTGTGCATGACTCTTGTGAAATATTCCTCCTTTAAACAAATTGTGCTGGCAAATAGTTAATATAAGATCACTTTTAATTCTTCTTAAAGCATGTCCGAAAGTGGCTTTTTCCAACACCCATCCCATTGAAATGTGTTTGATGTGAACGTACTTCATTAGCAGACATATTAGATCCCTTTCCGATATGAAGACCATCTTGGTTGAGTTGCGTATCGAATCGAGCGAACTCTAGGAGAATGTCGCAGCTTTGTGGAGCCTTTATCACCCAAGACTCGTCACTATCTGTTTGGTAGTAGTAAGGATAGTTGGATGTCTGCAGCCGATACGTCTCATTGCGCTCCAGCTCCACGTGGTATCCTAAAACAAAACGAAACGATAGATGAATAGATGAATAATAACAGAACAATAATAAGGACACATTATGCATATGCTATCTTCCTCGCGTACTGCGAGGTGGTATATATATTCCTCCACATCTGAAAAGTTTTATTAACCCGACTCAGTTCTACCTGAAATTTTTATACATCAAAAATAAATGTCAAGGTCTTATGACGAGAGCGCTGTGAGGGGGCCATGCTGGACTAGGACATAGGCTTTTATCTAGCCCATTTAACTTATTATAATTTGAATAGAACTCATGTGATGCTGTGGTCTAGATAAACGTAAGTCAATCAGAAAACAATAAACCAATCAATAAATTAATCAATCAATTAACCAACCTGGTTCGCAGTCTGCTGTGACGTTAGCCATAAAACCACGAGCCGTGGACGATGTTTCCGATGATATAAACCGAATATAAGCGTGGGTCGAAGATTCTTCTGATTGCACGAGGAAAGGATAGTTCAGCAGTACGCCCCTTCCTGAAAATGTTTCTTTGACTCTAACACCCTGTGTACCGATAATCACCTGAAGAACAGCAACAAAGAGAATATAATGATTGATTTCTGAAATGGGATATAATTAATGCTTCCTTTATGAGTAGGCGATAAGACCTACCTTCACCCACATCTACACCCGCCCACAGGCACACAAGCTGGGGGTAAAGTAATTTACATTAGGCTCATCAATTTTGTCAGGATTGTTTGAGATGTTAAAAGATCAACAACCTACAAATTCCGATGGGCACTGTTTAGTGTTTAGTGCCCCCCCCACACAAACTCAACGCACACATACACACACGCACACACACACACACACACGCACATAAACGCACAAACAAACACATCCACCCAACCCCCGCCCCCCTCTCACATACACGACTCTCATGCCCCTTCCTCTTTTTTCCATCGGAAATACATTTGAACATCCTGACGTCAAATTAACTATCCTTTCATGTAATTCACTAACTCGTAGGACAGATATCGACTGACAGACACTCAATGAACCGTGCTTTGATGGGACATTGTCTTGGTTGTCATTATATTTTCATCAATTATGATCAAAGAAATTTCTAAAAATCCTAGTAAACTTTCTAAAATATATTAGTAACGATAAAGTAAATGGTATGAAATTAACGAAAAGTTTTCATTTAGTTCCCAGTTGATTTTCGCTTTCACTTCATCATTTCAAATTACTCCGATAAGTGCAATGCAATTCTGTATTATTCAAAGATATTCTTTGATGTGATCTAGAACATATTTGGTATATCGCAGATCAAATGCTATTTAACTATTACCTGATCATTATCTTGTTCAGTTTCAAAGTCTAAGAAGGTGACATAGATTCTACACTCTCGTGGGTTTGGTAGCTGAAAGGCCCATGTTAATCTTATATTTGGAGGATAGTTGTTTGGATAGTTCGGTGAAGCGATCTGATACGTCTCTCCATCGAATGCCTGAATTCCAGAACCTAAGAAATGAATCAAATCAGACGTGAAGAGATCCTAGATTATTAGAGGTATGGAGAATCTTAGCATAAACAGACACCAGTTAACATAATAATAATACTACTACTAATACAAAAATCATAATTATAATAATGATATTAATAGTTATAATAATAATAATAATAATAATAATAATAATAATAATAATAATAATAACAATAATAATAATAATAATAACAATAATAATAATAATAATAATACAAATAATAATAATAATAATAATAGTTATAAGGTCCCACTATAGCGCTAATATCTGAACAATTGATACTCCTGACACTCCACAATTAAATAAAGTAAATGAAATAAGAACTATAACTATATTCCAGCGTGTATATCTTTATTACCTTACTTTTTAGCAAAACTTTTAATTTCAGGATTAGAATATTCATCTATGAACTTATGCAGGTATTTCTCATGACTGTTTTAAGGACGAGCTGGAAATGTTTCAGGAAATGCCCTTGGTGTATAAGGTTTAAATAGCGATTTGAGGATTATGTTTCTTGCAACGATTTCCTCACTTAACTGAAAAGTGAGGTGCTCTATTTTCTTGATTGGTATTTTTTTCAGGGGCGAGCAAATTATCCTTTGTGCTGTTTAAATAGGCCAGTGTTGATTTCTAAAAAAAACAATTACATTTCAAGAACTTACCCACCGTGTCGACTGTTGTATCATCTACGAAACAAACGTAAATATAGTATTAGAAATTCAGGATTTTAGTAGCATTCCTTGGCCTAATAATTAATACATTACGTCAATCAATGCGTAGACTTAAACTAAAAAATTAAAATTAAAAAGGAGGGACATTGCACCCAAGCATGTAGATCTATTTTAATGTCTGTATAAATTAATAATCTTGAGCTCCGGAATGACATTGCAGTTTGGGAGGAACTGGTTTGCATACATTGTGTGTAATGAAGACTGTATGCACCACTAGAAAACAAATTAGGAAAATTTCACCGACAACCTATTGAAACATGTGTTAAATTTAATACACGCATCTCAGTGAGTTGTCGGCGAACTTGTACTGATGGCGGTTTCATGAAACACTGCCCAAGTCAAATGAAAATCACAACTCCCAATTTACATGTCACAGGGAGTGAGTGCAGCGCTCATTGAATATTTTGTTTCATGAAATGTTCTATTTCTCCACGAGAAGTAGTACAAATCAAAACAAAGTAAATACAAATGACATGATCCAGAAGTTCCTTGGAAAATGAAATCGTAATTTACAAAGGTACTGATTAGGGGATAGGGGGTGGAAGGTGATAATAGGTATCTAGTATCGTCCTCCCCTCCCTTCTCTTTCCCGTTCCTCCTTTTTCTCGGGGTTTTCCCCCTTGTTTTCTTCTTTTCGCCAATCGATGGAGGGGGGGGGGGGGTATGTGTATGTGCCCTCGTGCCCCTTCACTGTATATACATCACTGAATAAGTATGTTACCTTGACTGCATTGAGGTGTGATGCTAGCTCTGAATCCACGTGTTCCTGCACTTTCTGATGTGCTAAACCTGATCCATACTGCAGAGAAATTCATCCTGATCTGAGATGGTATGGTACTTCCAGATAAAGCCCATGTCTATGTTATTAGGAACAACATGAAATGAAATATCTGTTATACTATGAAATAATGATGTCTGCAGACTCGTTGTTGAAGTGAGATTTGTTGGTCACGGTTAGGCGCTATATAAGAAACAGTTGTTAACATCAGCACTGTTATTCCTCTTAATATCATTCTTCTTCTTCTTCTCATTATTATCATCAGTATTATTATAATTTTCATTATCAGTATTATTATCATCGTCATTATCATTATCCTTATTATTATTATTTGTATTATCATCATCAAGATCTTCATTATTGTTACTAGGTTTACAATTATTTTCGTTATACATGTATATCTGGTAAAGATGATTGCACGGAACATTTGGAATACAGTAATCGCGATCCTTACCGGATATTTTGATTTCTTCGTTCCATTTCCAATATACAGAAAATCCATTCTAAAATCTGTTGTGAAGTACTCGAATACGATGAGAACATCACATGATTCAGGGACTTTCACTCTCCACAATATATCCAGATTGTCAGCATACACACCGTAGCGATTAAATGCCGATTCGATGGTGAAAGATTCCCCCTCCTCGAGCTTTACGCGACCCCCTGGAGACCATAATCATACCAAAAATTAATCATGGAAACTTATCTCATTGTGTTGTGATTTGCGATTTTCATTCCGCATTGATGATGATAAAATAGTAATAGATGTACATTCAGACAACAACAACAACCCTAAGAACGATAATGGTGACAATATTGATGATGATAATAAGAATGAAAAATGTAATAATGATACAAATAACAATTATTTTAGTAATAATGATAACAACAATAATAATACAATTGATGATAATAGTAATAGTAGAATTCAGACCTTTGGAAACTTTGAATATTAGTAGTAGTATCAGTAGTAGTAGTATAGTATTAAAAGTAGAATTAACAGTAGTTGTTGTTGTTGTAGTAGTAGTAGCAGTAGTAGTAGTAGTAGTAGTAGTAGTATAAGTAGTAGTAGCAGTAGTTGTAGTAGTAAAGTAGTAGTAGTAGTAGTAGTAGTAGTATTAGTAGGGGGGGGCATAAAAAAGTGTTGAAATCGGCCCTAAATTCGCCAAAAATGTACTAGCAAACAGGGACGTGCCCCCCCCCCCCCTCTGACCAACTGAGCGAACTTCAGGCCAGCGCGATTTTCAAATATTCGGAAGCAAAAAAAAAAATTTAAAAAAATGTGCTTTTACCCCCCCCCCCCCCCCCCCCCACACCCCCCCCCCCACACCCCCCACCCAAAACAAAAAACAAAAAAAAAAAATGTCCTCTTACCCTTGAATTTTCAAATTTTTATTATTGCGTGGTATCAGCGTGGTATCAGCAAGTTAAGATATAAGTAGTAGTAATACTAGTAGTAGTAGAAGTAGTAGTAGCAGTATTTGTTTTGTATATTAATAGTAGAAGTGGTATTATAGTAGTAGTAGTAGTAGATTAATATTAGTAGAAGTAGTAGTAGAGTAATATTAGTAGAAGTAGTAGTAGAAGTTGTATAGTAGAGATAGTATTAGAAGTAGTATAGTAGAAGTAGAAGTATAGTAGTAGTATTTGTTTTTGTATGTTAATAGTACTAGGCCTAATAGTAGAAGTGGTATTAAAGTAGTAGTAGCAGTAGTATTACTACTACTAGTAGTAGTTGTAGTAGTTGTAGTATAATTAGTAGTATTAGTAGTATTAGTAGTAGTAGTAGTAGTAGTAGTAGTAGTAGTAGTAGTAGTAATAGTGGTAGAAGTAGTAGGAGTAGGAGCAAAAGTATTATTATTATTATGATTATTATAAGTAGTAGTAGGGAAAAAAAAAGTAGTAATAGCAGTATACTTTCATATTACAGTAGCACAAATCGCTTCTGTCACAATATCCGATTATGATGTCTATAATAACATTCAAAATTCGAACGTATCCCGAAAGGCTTGTTCTGAGGTCGGGTCCATGCAATGCTCTTTACCTGCTCGACCTCTAAAGTTTGAAAAGCTTAGATTAAACGGAAGCACTATCAAATGAAATGAAAGTCGTTACCTGTCTGACTTCCGGCAGCAGCAGCCTTGGTTCCAGACGTTAGTCCTAATTGAAATAAAAGAACATATTATTTTCCTTTTAATATCACAATGACTAATGAGATGGCTCCTTTGCGCAATGGCTCAGTGAAAGAGCAGTGGAGGGGACTTAAAATCGTCTGTCTCCTGATTGCTTACTTACAAGCATAAACATGCTTTCTTAGCAGTCAGGTAAAACAAACCAATTTGAAAATCCTCTCTGCATAATAACTAAGATAGTATTAATAGACCAGTGGGCCTCTTGGCTGGCCAATGAGAGGCGTAGGGGGCAGCTGGTTCTACTGACACCAGAAGTGATTCCTAACATAGTGCTAAAAGTGCTGAATGTGGATTCCTACTTCTTGCATAGAAAGAGTAGGCCTCATAATATTTAATAATGATTACTGAAATTAAAAACAAAGGCATTTCAAAATAGATGTTTCCCATCTTTTCCTCACTGGAAAATAAAAATAAATTAAACATTAAAAGAGGATCAATTTTACAGCAAGTTACGTTAGTCTAAATATTCAGTTCTAGTTTCAGTTAAGTTTATTTTTTCACATTTCACATAAATATATTTAAAATTTGCAACGATTTCACAAAGTAAATGGTAAAAGTAAACGTGGATTTTATTAACAAAGACAAAAACCGAAAATGATTACTTTATATCAATATGTCTGAAGGCATTAAAATAAAATACTAAACTAAAAAGAATAGTGACATATGGAGGGGGCCTATGGTGAAAGTTATGCCTGTGAATTAGGCCCCATAAAATTATAATGATATTTTAAAGAAGTCTTTAAAAGTAGAGGGAACCAGCAATTAATGTCAATCACAGCAGTAGAGTTCCCAAAAAGACAATGTTAGAGGCAATTTCATTATAATAATGTAACAAATTTACACCATTTGAATAAATCTGCATTACTTATAAAAATGTGCGTTACTTGTATACGCTCTGGCAACAACAACAACAACATGAGAACCGAAAAAAATAATGAAGTCATGTCAAACTGACGGGTTAAGATGTCAGCCGTTCGGTGCTTATAATATATCATTTGGAGAAATGCACTACATGCGCTAAACGCCCTTAGTCCGAGCATGAATATAGTAGGTCCATGCTCCGAGCCTTAGAGGCAGAATTGGAAGAACAAAGTCCCTTTAAAAGT
>JAVYIG010017092.1:0-27904 GCA_035222895.1 Strongylocentrotus droebachiensis
AAAAGTTTTACCTTTACTGCATGCAAGCTTTTGCCATGACCTTATAAACTCCTACTCTGCAAAGACATATCCTATAGGTTTGTGCGCAAGACATTTGACCTTCAAATTCCCCAGTGCATCTGTCATCCAGGAATGGTATATAGTAGGCCTACCATCGATGGAGAAAAAAGATTCATGAACCTGGCTAGAAATAGTATTCTAACATATTTATGTTTAAATGTGTTCGTAAGTTTGAAATGAAATTCAACAAAATTGAATTTTTTTTCACTCTCTCTTTCCTCTCACAACATGTCAATTTCCCTAGTGTCTTCTTCTATTATATACTCTCTCTTCTCTTCTCCCTTCTTATTTCTCCCTTGCCTCTTCTTTTCCCGTTGTCTTCTCTCGATCTCTCCCCTATCTAATTACCCCCCCCTCCTCTCTCTCTCTCTCTCTGACTCTCATCCCCCCTTTTCTTTTCTTTTTTTCTTTTTTGTTATCTCTCTCCAGTTTTTCATTTATCTCAGTGGGTGAATTTAATCTGTTTTTTAAAATTAACAAATGTAATGTTATCCTTGAATTTTCAAACCACGTGATTGCTGCAATTTTTTGTAACATGTTACTAGTATATAATTATGGCTATTGTGATTTAATATTTGTTATACTTAATCATTTTGCATTGTATTCCCTATATAATAATAATAATCTTTTAAAGTCCACTCCAAATGTTATTAAGTTAAACCGAAAATGGAAATTCTTTTTGCCCGATTGATCGTGAGCCCGAAAGCCACTGAGCAGCGCCAGATCGACGTTGCTCTATCCCCTATTGTTGAACGCCAAACAAGGTAGCAGCAACTCCCGTCTTTTAACGTCTTTTGGTATGACGCGGCCGGGGTTCGAACCCATGACCTCCAAGTTGTGAGGCGGACGCTCTACTGACTGAGCCAACACACCAGTATATCTATCATATCATGATTGTAAAATAATCTGCAATTCGGCCCTCTGGCTACGAATAATTTCTTATCAATAAATCGTTTTAAGTATATAAATCAATAACTGATTTCCCCTTAAAATAATATTAAAAAGAAGCTGTTTAGATGGATTTTGAAGGAAAATTGAACCTTCTATTTTTATCTTCTTGGTCTTGGAAGATATACAGCGCCAAAGTTGCTTATGTGATGTTTGAATAAAACAGTTGGGATTTGGGTATGAATTCGGTCTTATACAGATCCAAATAACATCCCTAACAAAAGAAATCATGCCCCACATATATCAACGAACATTTGTGCGTGCAGTGTGTGTGACTTTGCTTCTGCAAAAAGCATATAATAAGCAATGCATTTCATTTGATACATTCAATTCATTCTCTCATTCCGCTAATCCCAACATATCACGTAATGTAGGCATCACTTTGGCGCAGTCGATTTTTTGCACTCTCGCAAACAATGCTTCCTGTTCATCCAAGCGTGAACACATACCGCACGAAAATGATACCAAATGATTTGGAATGAAATGCTTTTTATAAAATGTATACTAATTTACTGTACATAGATTATTTTTAAATAACTTGCAATCTTCTAGGTGTAACTTTTTCTGACTCACATGATATAACTAAAGAAAGTTGGAGTGCTATTTACATTGCGACATTTTGTTCCTAGCCGTATTATTACATAAAGCGTTTATATTCATGATATAACCACACATTTCTTACGAAATAGAGGTGTGGGGAAGCACTTAAGAGAAGTATATTATATTCACAGAAAATGGGCGTGCTATAACATTTAGTGAATGGAGAACTCCTTTAGATCCATTATTTAATAGATTGCGAATCCTAAATGTGTATAATTTACATGATTTATCCATTTCTACTTTCATGTTTGATCTGTAGTCAATGACAATTTGCTTCATATTTTGATAGAGTACTGTGACATTATAGAACATAGCTATTCCACAAAATAAAAAGAAGGTGGACAATTAAGTATTCCAAACGACACAAGTTCAATTTTTATTGTCGTTTGTGGGTAGTGAATTTTGGAAAAGTTTACCTATTGATGTCAGATTGACAAGGTCTAGAAATAGGTTTCAGAATTCTGTTACAAGTCATTTGTTGAATAAGTCATGAATGAAATATCAAGTTAAATAATTTTCATATGTACACAATATATATTTTACATTATCAGTTTGTATATTGTAAGTAAGACATTGTTGAGTATTTTTTTTTTTTTAAGTATCGATTGTAATAGTAAATTCATTATCTTTTGTTTTGTTACGTTTTAAAACTGAGGCTCGACTAGCACATTTGCTAGTATCTGGCCGTTTACCAACCAATAGTTTGTCTTCTAATTGTATGTAAAATCATTGTATGTAATTTATGTATTGCTGTTGGTAAATATATCAATTTTTTTTTTTTTATCAAATTCAACTTTTTTAAATTTGATATGCAAGAACATTAGTTAACGCATGCCAGTTGAAAGATAAAAAGGTCGGCTTCAAAATTACATATAAATGCCGTCAAAAGAAGATCGGAATAGCATTTCATTGTATCATATTTCATGCGCATTTTCAACTGGGCTTTCCTTGCCCTGAAAAGAGAGAGGACTAGCAATATGGCGACGTGTGCACTCGAGCGTATATCCACAGAACTCTAAAATACGAGTTCTGTGGTACGAAAAAATAAGACGCATCCGGGGCCTAATTTTTTTTACACAACTGTTTAGCCATTTTCGCGAAAAAATTCCAAGAAGTGCTCTGGTAAAAGAGTCTAGGTCGTCAGCGCACTATGTGTGCAAGCACGTACACCCAGGGAAGGGAAGATGGTAGAAAGGGGAAAACAAGGATAGTATTAGTAGTGGAGAGGATATGGAGAAAGAAAAACATGGAAATACATAAGGAAAGAGAAGAGGATAATCGAAGGAAGAATCATTGAAGAGCTATAAGAGGATCATAGATCTAGACTAAGGAAAAACAGGGAAATACACTGAAGGAGAAAGGGAACCTATCAGATTAAAACAAAGAAATATACTGACGAAGGAGAAAAGGATTGATTGAAGGAGAAACAAAGAAATACATGAAACAAAAGAGAAGAGGTTAGAATAAAGGAGAACAAAAGAAATACATAATGAAGGAGAATGGGGGATATTAATGAAGGAAAAACAAAGAAATATATGACGAAGGAGAAAAAGGATAGATTGAAGAGGAACACAGAAATACATAATGAAATAGAAGAGAGGATAGATTTAACCCGAAACAAATAACGAGTATGTACTAGCACAGTCATGTACAGCTCCATCAATCCAAAAAAAACTGCTAAGGGTAATGTTAGACTCTGTCTCTAGTCGTTTGCACAGTATATTTGACTGAAGTGGCTAAACAGTTGTGTAAAAAAAATATGCGCCCCCCGGCGCGTTCGACGGCCACACGTCGATCTGCATTGTAAAAGGGATGAGCGTCCTCTACGTATTTTTCAGTTCAGTGCATTTCTATGCTAGCACTATATAGGGGATTCCCCATGAGGTAATTGAGCGCCCCCGCATGTTATATATAGGGCGCGGCATTAAGGGATGTACCACCGTGTTAACAATAACAATCTCAATGTCGCAGTCATGACATTGCGTCGTATTTTCAGCTGATTTCTCACTTTTGACGTATAATCTTGATTTCCATCATCCAAGCTGCCAGCTGCCCAAGCTGTAGACAGAAATGATACTTTCGTGAAGCAGGAAACCACTATTCGCTCCGATCCGATCCGCACAGCCACAGTAGGCTAGCGCTTCATTGGTTTCCTTCTTCCAATTCCCTACCCGGCCACCACACGCTATAGACTCTCTACACACAAGCGATAGACTCTACACACAAGCGATAAACTCTACACACAAGCGATAGACTCAAAACACAAGCTTGTGAATGCGGACGAACGAATGGTTTCCAAAAACTCGATGTAGCTGTAGCCACAGAAATTACCATTTGGTAAGTATGGGGATATCTTTCTTATAACTAACATTTGTCAACCTAGCTTCTATAAGGTTATATTTACTCTCTTCGATCGGTTGACCCAGGGATATGTGAGTTTAACTCACATATCCCTGGTTGATCATTCTCGTAAATCGTAATTTGTTTTGTGTATTTCATTGTTACCTCTACCCTAACTCCAGGAAGCTCCGACCCCGATGTATCGGCGTCGGAGCTTCCTGGAGTTACCTCTACCCGAGAATCTGGACCTTGGAAGTAGAATGCTGTGGTGTAGAGTGTTAGTGTAGTCGGGCTTCCAATTCCAACTCCAGTATTCTTCCTTCTCATATCTTTTAATAGTTTGGTGTCTTTGCTTTGCCTTGTATTGTTTTATATAGTTTTTCTACTGATCATGCTGATGATGCTCTGTTGTTTGTATATTTCTATGTATGTTGTTATTTTGTTTATGGAGAATGAAAATAAAGACTGAATAGAGTCATGATCAGTGGAGCCAGTGATTTTTTTTTAACCGCACGTAGATTAGATGTTCCACAACACTGTACTGTCTGTATATATATCTGGACAGCTTTAAAAGTACAAAAATACACAACAACATTACGGCCTGTACTTCCACAGTTCCACAGAAGAAGAAGAAGACATAAATTACTTAGTCTTGGTGAAACAACCGTCGATTATAAGGGACTGAAAATTTCAGTCTACCCTAGCTGTAGCCTGAAGGTTAAAAGGAAAATCGAACCCTAAAGGGATTGGGTATCTTTGCCTCAGGCAATCACCATCTGTCTCTTCATTAAAAATGGGACTTAAAACATTTCTTTTTTGCAATCCAGATTTTAGGATTCTGTAAGTTTTCATTTTCATTTGTTGTATGATTCTTCTTGTTGTAAGCACTTTGGGCCGCTCTGGGAAAAGCGCAGTATATAAATAAATAATGATAATAAAGGTCAATCACATGCAGGAGTCAAGTCAAGAGGCAAATATTTTGATGAGGAAACTATTTTGAAAAAGTTAACCATTTATGTACAGTGTACATGCATGTCACTAATATGAGTCATACACATAGTAAACAGAACCCCCTATTTTTTTTTTTTCAATAACAGGATGTCCTCTGCCGTGGGGTTATCATTCATGTACTTTTCCAGCAGACTGAGTTTCTGTCGAATGAGAAGGACATCTTGCACCATGGATGGATTCTGCCTTCTCTATCTGCTCATGATTCTCCTGATGAGATCTGGTGATGTTGAAACCAACCCTGGACCAGACAGGTCAGTTTATGTATTTGAAGCTGATTTCCTTCTCTTAATTGCAACAGAATAAGCAGTAGGGATAATGAAGTACTATCCTTATTATTCAAGCATAACATCACAAACATACATGCCAATTTTTCTTCCGTATTTCAGTGCATTGCTTCATGAGGTATTTTAGCCTTGTGTCATTGTGTCTGTATGCTTCAATATATACCTTTAAATCAATCTTATCAGTACAAGTAGCTTAATAAAATCAGGACGGTAAGCGCATGAAGCTGCAGGTGCTGATGTCAACAGTGCTCAACTGTAGGAGCTAGTGTACATATTTATAGGCTAGAGTAGTTTATTCTTCCGTGTACTTTAGTTGTACAGTCTGTTTCGCCCAAAGGATCATCAAGAACTGAACTAAACTCACAAAGTATGAAGATAGGTGCTCAAATGAATGTACAATAGGGGTTAAAACACAATAAGAGATACTTATAGCCCCTCTAAAGTGTTGGGAGCCCCAAAAATTTGATGGCAAAATTTCACTTAATTTGTACCATAATGTGAAAAGGAATGTCATTCAAGACACATTTCTGCAAGGATTTTAAAAGCAAATGTGTTGATGTCGAATATTGATAAAAGAATACAAAAGTTAGGTTTTCTGCGTACATCAGAACACCAAAATCATGTAGTATTCTTGTTATCAATATTTGTCTTCAAACACATTTTTTTGGGGAAAATCTTTGTAGTTGTGTGTCTAAAATGACATCCTATTTCACATTATGATACAATTTAGGTGAAATTTTGCCTTCAAATTTGTGGTGAATTTGGGGCTCCCAACACTTTAGAGGGCTTTAAGAGATACATATTACATAGATGCTTGATAAAATCTTGTTTTTAATTACAGGATTG
The DNA here is from genome assembly GCA_035222895.1 of Strongylocentrotus droebachiensis. Lineage (NCBI taxonomy): Eukaryota > Metazoa > Echinodermata > Echinoidea > Camarodonta > Strongylocentrotidae > Strongylocentrotus > Strongylocentrotus droebachiensis. The sequence continues at coordinate 6,090 of JAVYIG010017092.1, forward strand.
TCAGTGAGAAGGAATTCTTAAAGCTGTCCAAGCAAATTGAACCTAGCTACTACAAAGAGGTGGGCATTAACCTGGACATCTCCATTGCAGAGCTTGGTCAAATCAAGGAATGTAGCCAAAATACCAGTGATGCATTGATGACAGTGTTCACGAGATGGAGAGACAAACAGCCTCTAGGCACAGACATCAGGGCTCTTCTTGCAGAGGAATTAGAAAGAAGTGGCTTAGGGTCCCTCTCTGGCGAACTTCTCGCTGGCAGTCTAGTCCTGAACAGGACAGGTGAGAATGAGAAGGAAATCATGTCGGCTGCCTGCAAGAAGGCCCTTACTGCCATTGATAATGTATTGCACTTGCAGGCGACCAAAAACACTGTCATTTGTTACCCATAGGGTTACCTTACAGCAGGACATCCCAGTAAACAGACATCCCACAAGACTGATACTGCCGGTCTAGTGAACCCTTAAAATGGTGGGCTGTCAGTCCATAGGTCGTTGGTCTCATGGGCCTTCTGACAACTTTTCAGAAGGTTTGCTAGACCGATACTGTCGGGTCTTGTGGGATGTCGGTCTCATGGGCTGTGGCCATCAGTACATGTTTATACAGACCCACTTACTTTGTGCTATGTAAGAAAGACAATGAAATTAGTTTTACATGAAGCTATGCAAGGATTGTGATTCAAATTTCATGTTGGGAACCACCGCATTTCAAGCCCAGCCACTTTCTAACTTATTTTTTCAAGTCTTGCTCGTCTTGTGACACCAAGCTTATGAAAATTGGTTGTACCATTGGTCCCCATGGAAGACCAGCGGCATCATAACAATGCCGCTGAATATGGGCTATCCAGCCCTTTATTTTATCTTGTAATTCATAATTCTATTCGTTATTCTTTTACTAAATGCATGTTGTCTTTTTATACGTAAATAAAACAAACAAGAGTCTTTTAACCATCGTGACCTTATGTCAGCCCCAACATAAAGAATTTCATACTTTTTGTGTACAACACAAAAGGAAAACTATATTTCTCTCAGTTCTTTCTATATCAAGTGGAATCGTTCTTTAAGCTATAATTCATAAGGTTCAGCGTTATTGTCCATACTGTTAGCAATGGAAATTTGTTATATTTGTCTTGCATTATATGGATACATAAATGTACTAAAATACTAAAAGACAAATTCTATTGATATATTTTTGAGTTGGAAAAGAAAACAAACATAGACATGTCATGCATCAACATAGTATGCATGTATGTTGTATATAAATTAAACTGCAAAGACGATAAATTATCATCTGTTCTCTATGAATCTTGGTCCAGATAATACCCTCTAACAGCAGAACTAAAAAAAAATGAAAATGTAAAGTTTAAAAAAAATAAATGCATCAAAAATTGTTCTTATGATCATGTGTGTGTAATGAACATCCTTAAATGAAACATTTTGATATTCAGAAAAAATTCTTTTGATCTAAATCATAAATCATCACACTTATGCTATTTGATTTAAAGGTGCTCCTGTTACAATGCCAGGATCACAGACTCCACCACTTTCTCCTGACCAGATCAAGAGATGTGCAGATGATTTCAAATTCAAGTACCGGACAAGTCTCTGTAAGATCAGAGCTGATGCTCTCAACCCTGATTCCATTGTGCCATTTAAGGACATGTACACAAACCTTCTCCTAAAAGAGGAATACAGAGAACGCAAGCGACCACTTGAGTACAGGGATCTCTTTGATCTCAAAGTCAATGGAGAGTTCCCCAAGCGGATCATGATTCAGGGAGAGGCTGGGGCTGGAAAGACAACATTCTGTTCTAAGATTGCCTGGGACTGGATAAATGATAGTCCAGTTCTCCCAAAGTTCGTGTGGGTACTGGTTGTCCCTCTTTGTGAAGCTAAGCAATACACAATCGGTGAGATTGCCAAGTCGTATCTTTCAAAGAACAACCCAGCAACAGCCAGCCAGATCACTGAGTACATCCGTTCAAATGCAAAAGATGTATTCATTGCTTTGGATGGATTAGATGAGTTTGATGGCAAGGTTGTTCAGCAAAGGAAAGCTGGTTCAAAGTCAGAATGTCTCCAGCCAAAGTCCGCAGATCAAACGAAGGCAAGAGGAAGTTCTTCAGAAAGAGGTGGCATTGCACTTATAGACATTCTTCGTTCAGATGAACTTGACGCTTGTCCGGTGTTGGTGACAAGTCGCCCAAGGAAGGTCACAGAGATTAGATGGGATAAGAGTCTGAGGAAACTGTACACTTTCATGTATGTGGAAGGTTTTAGCAAGGAGAATGTGGGGGTTTATATTCACAAGTACTTTGAAGACGATGTGGCCACAGCAGATCAGCTTATCCAATTAACCAAAGAAAGTGACATCATATCTGAGTATATGGCCCCACATCCTATCTACATAGCTATGCTCTGTCTTATGTGGAGAGAACTTGGTGACGAAAAAAAAGAAAAGTTAAAGTCATTTCGAACTTTTTCTCAAATATTTGATGAAAGGTTTAAATTTCTGAAGGTGCATTATGCTCAGAAAATAATCACAGATTTAGGCAGCCAATCATTCAAAGAATATCTCTCTCAAATTGAGAAGCTCTTGAAACCAGTTGCAAAAGTTGCTTTCGAAGGGCTACGAGAAAACACTGATGTTTTCAAAGAAGATGATTTTGAACAGTGTTTAGAATCCTTGGAAACAGCTTGCAGAGTAGGGGTGTTAGAGAAAAGAAAGTCATTTATAAATGATAAGAGCAGTATTGATCTGCAGTCTCAAATCTTCTTTCCACACAAACTCTTTCAGGAGTACATGGCTGGAGTCCATCTTGCTTCCTTGTATGAATTAAATCACAATGAATTCAAAAGGCTGATTGAGCAAGTAGTGCTGCCTAGGAAGGAAGCTTTTAGGTATCTCCTGTACTTCACTGTATCACGGGACAAAACCATTGCAAACCATGTCATGAAATGTATGGTTCAGGGTAACACCACAAACCAAGAGGAGATGGATTTCTTGGTTGATGTATCCTTGGAGAGTCAGGACCTAGATACCGTAGCCTTGTTGCGAGGCCGAGTGTCATCTCTGAAAATAGACTTCAGGACAGCACACACCATAGCAGCTTATGTATTCACTGGACTATATGTAGATGTGGTAAGTTTGATATTTTACAACATATAATGATAATTATTATTACTTAAAGAGGAAGTCACCCTTATATTAAGTTGGTTTGAATAGAAGCAGAGAAATGAGATAAACAGGTCAGTGAAAGTGTGAGCAAAAAACTATTAAAAATACGAAATTTATCAATTTTTGAAGGCGCAAATTAATCATACACAAAATCGTAATTCTGTGACATATCTTGGGACCTCCCCTCCTTTTTGCCCTGTCCAAAAAACTTTTAAAATCTATTTTTTCCCTTTACAAAATGTTCAATCATCCATTCACCCTAAATGTTATTATTGCAAGTATGTTTTTATACAACCCCTTCATGAAACAAATCTGTGCTGGTAAGAAAATGAAAGTTCATGAAATTTTCTGTACAGAGCAAATATGAGAGGAGCTTGCATGATACGTCACAGTGTTGCCAATTTGTGTTTCACCGATTACAACTTTTTTAAATTCATAACTTTCCTATTTTAAATTGATGTTGCTCAAATTATCCTTAATTATTTTTCTCATTTTTTTGCTTTTATTAAAACCAACTTAATATCAGGGTAGACTTCCCCTCTAATTGCAAATCCATCATGCGTCTATAGATTTGCATTTTTTAAGAATGGGTCTATAATATGTCTTTTTTAAAACTCTCTCTTACATCCATGACCTTATACGTGATAATCTGTGATATAATCAAATTGAATCATTTTATTTCCACTTTTAAAAAACATGTATAAAATCAATGACAAATTATTTCTGTAAATAAAAGTGGCATGGATATATTAAGACCACTACTAGTATACTAAATCAAATTGAAATTGTATCAAATAATTCTTATACACCATAACATTTAGAAGAGAAAAGCGAGAGGAGAGAAGGAAATATTAACAACACGTTTGTACATTATAAATGGTTACTCACGTCTTCAAGGGGATGTCTTTTGTACAATATTTGACAATGATGATATTTTGAAGTGGTTAAATAGTAACTATGATTATTGACTGGCTATTTTTTGGAGGGGGAGGGTGGTGATTCAAAACATCTTGCCCTCATCTCCAGTCCAGACGTTGTTATATTACTTAGGCAAAAAGATTTTATATACCCATCACTGTTATAGGCATATGATAAATATAAACAGTACTATTTGACTTGTACTAATCAGTTTTATTGTTCAGAAAATAAGCCATCTTCTTGAAATGGCATAATAAACAGCAGTTTTGATGGAGGGTCAATTTGGGGGCCCTATGAAAATGGCAATTTTTTACCATACTGCATTACTGACTTAATGTTATACAAGACCTTCCTTTGCAAAAATAAATCATAGCACTACTCTGTTGATATGGACACATTCTGTAATCATTCAATACCAGGTAAGACGATATTTATGCAGGCCCAGTGACAGCAGCATAAACAACATTTCAGGTGGTCTTAAACTTTAGCAATGGACTCTGCGGATTCTCTCATACCATCAATTTTTGTTTGTTTATTTTAAGATCGATCTTCAAGTGAATGATTACATGCTTGGACCGACTATTTCACATGATGTAGCGAAGATGATATGCTCTGCTCCCTCTCTAGAGAAAGTTTCACTATTCAGAACAGTCTTGGACAGTGACTTCTATGTAGTTCTTGCTAAAGAAGGAAACAAGTCCAAGGTAAGTGAAAATACATATTGTAATAATAATGATAATATTAATAATACTAATACCAATACTTCTACTACGCCACTACTCCTACTACTATTACTACTAATACTAATAATACAAATTCTAACAATAGTGATTTTGGATTCTTATATAAAGTGCACATATCCATTATGCCATGACATTCTCGGTGCTTCAACATTAAAGTGTACCAATCTCCTAAATAAGTGATATGTGTACAGCTAGAATGTATATAAAATAAACATCAAAAACCTTCTTGAATATATAAAGCGACAAGGAACCCCAAACATACAGATTATTTGTGGATGATTGGGAAACTTTAAAACAGGTAAATTATGTCAATACAGTCAAAGGCTTACTCTATGTAGTACACGTTTTACATTGTAACCTATGTGTTATGATCCAAGTTCACCCCCCCCCCATCCCCAAATCTGTCAGTGTTTCACTGTTTGTACAGATCCAGACTCTCTGCCTTCATGGTGTTGAGTGTCCCTCACCAGCCACATTACATGATGAGAGTAAACAAAATGTATATAAAGAAGACCATACACGTAGATCCATAAGCATACAGTATATGTGAATTAATGGAGACGAAGAGTCTATTTGACAAATGAACCTAAATTCATGTTAGTTGTGTTTTAGATTTGCTGGGTTTCACTCAGCATGCTATGTTTTTTTGTTGATAAATGTTTTGGATAAATGCAATCACTCTCATGAATTGCAGTTATGAAATGCACCACGGCTGTAATGGTAAAAGTCAGACATTTGTTTTTTTCTCAATTATTGTCTATTGATAGTTTTTCTGTGCCTACTATCTTGCATTAACCGAATTCTTAACTGAACCCTGCACCAAAAACTATACCTAACCCTAACACTTAACATAAGGTCAAACTTATTTGTAGCCTCATCAAATCCTATGAATATGACGTACTATATATGTTTATAAGTAAAGCCCAGAGCGATTCTCAGCAGAGCATAGACATACACATACAGGTATATCTAAGCACCCAGTTATATTTGCAGTCCTTAAATAAAAACAAGTACTCTGGTAATGTACTTGTATGAATCACTGTTTGCATACATATAGGTCCTAACTCTCTGGTTCATGGATGTCATCTTGTCATCAGCCTTTTTACATCACCTAGTAGCTGTTGTGTTCCATGCCAAACCTGACCGAGCTGAGCCTAAGTGTAAAAATGTATACCTATCACTAAACCAAAGCTCAAACCTAATTGCAACCCTTATCCAAATCCTATATATTTGATGAAATAAAGCCCAGAGCATTTGTCACCTGACTATAGCCATACACATACATGTATATCAAAGTACGTAGTTATACCGGTAGTTGCAGTCTTTACAAAAAAAATGTGTACTCAGTCTTGTAATGTACCTGTATGAATCACTTTTGTATACATGTAGGTCAAAGCCGTCACGCTTGTAAACGTTAGGTGTCCAACAGCAGCCTCTTCACATCACTTCATAGATGCTTTGTGTTCCATGCCAAACCTGACTGACCTGACACTTTATGGAAAGAATTTCCAGGAAGAGTTCTATTCTATACTGAATGCAAAGGCGTCAACCTTACAGGTCTGTATGTGTGTTTGTACTCAATATCCATGCTGTGATGAATTCATGTACATATGTAGCAGTGGAGATGAGTTTAAGGAGTTATGATAATTTAGCAACAGTCAATATTTGTTCAATGTGTGTAATGTCTTTTATGAAAATATATAATAGTCTAATACCCTTTTCTAACTGCACTGATTTTCATCGGATGCATCCGGACGCATCCGATGAAACAGCCAGTATGAAAGCAACAGAGAAGAAAAAGGCGATTAAATAGCCGATGAAAAGAAGAGAAAAAGGCGATTAAATTCTCATTCTATCGGTGTGACGCCGATGAAACGGCCAGTATGAAAGCGTTTGGGAGAAAAAGGCGATTAAAATAGCGATTAAAATGGTCAAAGGTCGCAGTATACGCGTGCTTTATCGTAACCAGCTGTTTTTGTTGACTTATGGTTGAACATGCAGCATGCTAGCTAGATGGAGCGCGGGCTTAATAATTACGCAATAATTCTTCACTTCCGGCAAGGGCTCGCCACAGCGAGTGAATTTCACCGGCAGTTTGAAAGCAACAGGGGGAAAACTGCGGTTTCACCTTTGTTGACATAAGGAAAATTCAATCAGTATTTTCATCGGTGTGACTCCGATAGAAGCCAGTTTGAAAGCAGTATTAGCATACAAAGGAAATTATTATATACAGGGTCTTATGTGTGCAGTGTATGATACATAATACATATGAGTTGAAATTATGATGTTCTGCAAAAAAACTTCACTTTTAAAGGTTTACCTCAGATTTTTTTTTGAAGGAGACTAACTGGATGTGTTTAAGTAAGACTTTTGGGGAGGGGAGTGTTGTGTTGCTACTCATGCATGAATACAATTCAGTATAAACAGATTACTGAGGTACTCTAAAGACAAGTATCTACAAATGATATGTCTGTAATTTTCATATTTTTAAGTTCAGAGCAATTCATAAGGTAGGAATTATGTCATCATTGGTCTGGAAGCAATATCAAAGTATACTTCAGAGTCAATACTCAGTATAGGAGGATAGATATTTAGATCACAGTGTACTTATTTTAAGTACAGCTATATGTACGCACTTTATGTATACATTCATCTATAATGCATACCTTTAATCATGAATGTGTTATTTATTTATTTAGGCAATGTCAAAAATGTGTCTAAATAATCAAAGCAATAGTTCCTTCTTTGTTTTATTAATTCTCGAAACACAAATGCAGCTTTATTTATTAAACTCAATCATATCAGTAATGTATATCCTAAAATTATGGACAGCAACCATGGTTCATATAGAGGTGTTTGTGGTTCAGTGGATAAGTCTCCAGACGGTGAACCACAAGGTATGGGGTTCGAATCCCTGCTGTGCGTAGCACCAATGTTGTTTGGCAAGACATCAATCTACATTTGCCACATTCGACCTAGGGGTGTAGTAAATGGGTGAATGTCCTACGGCTGTAAGTTTCGAACTCCCTGTTGTTCGATACATGGCCCGTCAACAATTTTCTGTGCTTACTACTTTGCACTAACCTAATTCTTAACTTTTATCCTGCACCGAAAAGTATACCTATCACTAAACCTAATCTCAAACCTAATTACAGGCTTTATCCAAATCCTACATATGTGACTAAATGAAGCCCAGGTTCGTCACCTGAGCATAGCCATACATATAAATGTATATTGGAGCACCCAGTTATATTTGCAGTCACTCAATTAAAACATGTACTCTTGTAATGTACTTGTATGACTCACTGTTTATATACATGTAGGTCGGACGTGTCTTGCTTGTAGACATTATGTGTCCAACATCAGCCTCTTTACACCATCCTTTGTGTTTTTAATTCTTCAAACACAAATACACTAATCAGTCATATCAATAATATAAATTCTATAATGATCAGCATCAACCATGGTTCATGTAGAGGTGTTTGTGGTTCAGTGGATAAGTCTCTGGACGGTGAACCACGAGGTATGGGGTTCAAATCCCTGCCATTCGTAGCACCAATATTGTTTGGCAAGACATCAATCTACATTTGCCACATTCGAACAAGGTGTAGTAAGTGGGTACCTGGTAGGATTTTATTCCTTGAATGCGACGCTGTAGTAGTCATCAAATGTCTTCCGGCTGTAAGTGTCGGTCTCTCTGTTGTTCGATACATGGCCCGTCAACAATCGTTTGTGCTTACTATTTTGCACTAACCAAATTCTTAACTTTTATCCTGCACCAAAAGGTATACCTATCATTAAACCTAATCTAAAACCTATTTGCAGGCTTTATCCAAATCCTATATATTTGACCAAATGATGCCCAGTTTCGTCACCTGAGCATATCCATACATATACATGTATATCGGAGCACCCAGTTATATTTGCAGTCACTCAATTAAAAAATGTTATCTTGTAATGTACTTGTATGACTCACTATTTATAAACATGTAGGTCGGAAGTATCGTGCTTGTAGACATTAGGTGTCCAACATCATCCTCTTCACACCATCTAGTAGATGCTTTGTGTTCCATGCCAAACCTGACTGACCTGCAACTAGATGGAAAGGATTTCCAGGAGGAGTTCTATTCTACACTGAATGCAAAGGCGTCGACCTTACAGGTATGTATGTATGTTTGTATACGATATCCATTCCATGATGCATTAATGAACACTTCTAGCAGTAGAGATGAGTTTAAGGGTTATTATATTTTAGCAACAGTTAATATTTGTTCAATGTGTGCATTTTTTTTATATGAAAATATAAAATAGTCTTAGCAGGCAAACAAAATTTCCATTAAGAGGGTCTTTCATGTGCAGTGTATGATATAAAATTATTATAGCTTGAGTTGAAAAAATGATGTTCTGCCAAAACAAAAATCAGGATTACCTCAGAAATGGGATTTTTGTTTTTGATGGAGACTTACAGGATGTGTGTAAGTAAGAATGTTTGGGGAAGGTAGAGTGCTGTGCTGCTTCTCATGTAGTAATAGAATTCAGTATTAACAGTTAACTGAAGTGCTCTAAAGACCAGTGTCTACAAAAATTGTGCTTGTAATTTTGAATATTTTTAAGTTCAGAGCAATTCATAAGGCAGGAATTGGGTCATCATGGGTCTCAAAGCAGTATGAAAGTTTACTTCAGAGTCAATACTCACTGAACAATGATGAAGATTTTAAATACAATGTACTTATTTTAAGCACAGCTGCATGCACACACTCTAAATTATACATTCATGTTTAATGCATACTTTTAATCATGAATGTATTATATAGCATTTAGGCAACGTCAAAAAGGTGTCCAAGTTATCGACAAAGCGATAGTTCCTTCTTTGTGTTTATAATTATCTAAACATGAATAAACTTCTATTTCTTGAAATCAAACTTATGAGTAATATACATTATATTATGCTTGGTTTCAACCATGGTTCATAAAGAGGTGTTTGTGGTTCAGTGGATAAGTCTCTGGACGGTGAACCACGAGGTATGGGGTCCAAATCCCTGCTGTACGTAGCACACATGTTGTTTGGCAAGACATCAATCTACATTTGCCACATTCGACCTAGGGGTGTAGTAAGTGGGTACCTGGTAGGATATATTCCTTGAATGCAACACTATGTAGTATGTAGTCATGAAATGTCCTACGGCTGTAAGTGTCGGTCCCCCTGTTGTTCAATACATGGCCCTTCAACATTTTGTTGTGCTTACTATTTTGCACTAACCAAATTCTTAACTTAAATTATCCTGCACCAAAAAGTATACCTATCACTAAACCTAATCTCAAACCAATTTGCAGGCTTTATCCAAATCCTATATATTTGACTAAATGAAGCCCAGTTTCGTCACCTGAGCATAGCCGTACATATACATGTATATCGGAGCACCCAGTTATATTTGCAGTCACTCAATTAAAACATGTACTCTTGTAATGTACTTGTATGACTCACTGTTTATATACATGTAGGTCGGACGTGTCTTGCTTGTAGGCATTGGGTGTCCAACATCAGCCTCTTCACATTACCTAGTAGATGCTCTGTGTTCCATGCCAAACCTGACAGTACTGGGACTACAGGGAAAGGATTATCCAGGGAGGTGGACCTCCCTGGATTATCGGGAAGAGTTCTATTCTACACTGAATGCAAAGGCGTCAACCTTACAGGTATGTAGGTGTGTTTGTACTCAATATCATTGCTATGATGCATTCATGTACACATGTAGCAGTGGAGATGAGTTTAGGGAGTTATGATATTTTAGCAACAGTCGATAAATTTTCAATGTGTGTAAAGATTTATATGAAGAAATTATTATAAAAATGGTCTTTCATATGCAATTTATAATACAGCATTAATAGAGCTTGAATTAAAAATATGATGTTCTGCACACAAAGACATGTTTAAATGTTTGCCTCAGAAATGGGATTTTGATTTTTGATAGAGACTAACAGGGTGTGTTTAAGTAAGAATGTTTGGGGGAAGTAGAGTGTCGTGTTGCTACTCATGCAGTAATAGAATTCAGTATTAACAGATAACTGAAGGGCTCTAAACATTAGTGTCTACAAATATTATGCTTGTAATTTTTTATATTTTTAAGTTCAGAGCAATTTATAAGGTTGGAACTAGGTCATCGTGGGTCTGAAAGCAGTATCAAAGTTTACTTCAGAGTCAGTATGAACAAGGATGGAGATCTTGATTACAGTATACTTATTTTAATCCCAGCTACATGCACACACTATACGTATACATTCATGTATAATGCATACTTTTAATTATGAATGTATTACATAGCAATAAGGCAATGTCAAAAATGTGTCCAAATAATTGACAAAGCGACAGTTCCTTCTTTGTGTTTTTAATTATCTAAACACAAATACACTTCTATTTATTGAAATCAATCATATCAATAATATACATCCTAAAATTATGGGCAGCAACCATGGTTCATATAGAGGTGTTTGTGGTTCAGTGGATAAGTCTCTGGACGGTGAACCACGAGGTATGGGGTTCAAATCCCTGCTGTACGTAGCACCAATGTTGTTTGGCAAGACATCAAACTACATTTGCCCAATTTGACCTAGGTGTAGTAAGTGGGTACCTGGTATGATATATTCCTTGAATGCAACACTGTAGTATGTAGTCATCAAATGTCTTCCGGCTGAAGTGTCGGTCTCCCTGTTTGATACATTGCCCATCAACAATCTTCTGTGCTAACTGCTTTGCACTAACCTAATTCTTAACTGTTATCCTTCACCAAAAAGTATACCTATCACTAAACCTAATCTCAAACCTATTTGCAGGCTTTATCCAAATCCTACATATTTGACTAAATGAAGCCCAGTTTCGTCACCTGAGCATAGCCATACATATACATGTACATCGGAGCATCCAGTTATTTTTGCAGTTACTCAATTAAAACATGTACTCTTGTAATGTACTTGTATGACTCACTGTTTATATACATGTAGGTCGGACGTGTCGTGCTTCGAGATGTTAGGTGTCCAACATCAGCCTCTTCACATTACCTAGTAGATGCTTTGTGTTCCATGCCAAACCTGACTGACCTGACACTAAATGGAAAGGATTTCCAGGAGGAGTTCTATTCTATACTGAATGCAAAGGCGCCAACCTTACAGGTATGTAGGTGTGTTTGTACTCAATATCCATGCTATGATGCATTCATGTACACATGTAGCAGTGGAGATGAGTTTAAGGAGTTATGATATTTTAGCAACAGTTGATAATTTTTCAATGTGTGTAAGGATTTATATGAAAATTCATGATAGCCCTAGTAGTCAAAAGAAATGTTTTGAAAAATGGTCTTTCATATGCAATTTATAATACAGAATTAATAAAGCTTGAATTGAAAATATGATGTTCTGCACACAAAGAAATGCTTAAATGTTTGCCTCAGAAATGGGATTTTGATTTTTGATAGAGACTAACAGGATGTGTTTAAGTAAGAATGTTTGGGGGAAGTAGAGTGTCGTGTTGCTACTCATGCAGTAATAGAATTCAGTATTAACAGATAATTAACTGAAGTGCTCTAAACATTAGTGTCTTCAAATAATGTGCTTGTAATTTTGTATATTTTTAAGTTCAGAGCAATAGATAAGATTGGAATGGGTCATCATGGGTCTGAAAGCAGTATCAAATTATACTTCAGAATCAATACTCACTAAGCAGGGATGGAGATCATGATTACAGTGTACTTATTTTAATCCCAGCTAAATGCACACACTAGGCAAAGTCAAAAATGTGTCCACATAATTGACAAAGCGATAGTTCCTTTGTGTTTTTAATTATCTAAACACAAATACACTTCTATTTATTGAAATCAATCATATCAATAATATACAACCTAAAATGATAGGCATCAACCATGTTTCAAATAGAGGTGTTTGTGGTTAAGTGGATAAGTCTCTGGACGGTGAACCACGAGGTATGGGGTACAAATCCCTGCTGTACGTAGCACCAATGTTGTTTGGCAAGACATCAATCTACATTTGCCCCATTCGACCTAGGTGTAGTAAGTGGGTACCTGGTAGGATATATTCCTTGAATGCAACACTATGTCGTATGTAGACATAAAATGTCTTCCGGCTGTAAGTGTCGGTCTCCCTGTTGTTCGATTCATGGCCGTCAGCAATCTTCTGTGCTTACTATTTTGCACTAACCAAATTCTTAACTTAAATTATCCTGCACCAAAAAGTATACCTATCACTAAACCTAATCTCAAACCAATTTGCAGGCTTTATCCAAATCCTATATATTTGACTAAATGAAGCCCAGTTTCGTCACCTGAGCATAGCCGTACATATACATGTATATCGGAGCACCCAGTTATATTTGCAGTCACTCAATTAAAACATGTACTCTTGTAATGTACTTGTATGACTCACTGTTTATATACATGTAGGTCGGACGTGTCTTGCTTGTAGGCATTGGGTGTCCAACATCAGCCTCTTCACATTACCTAGTAGATGCTCTGTGTTCCATGCCAAACCTGACAGTACTGGGACTACAGGGAAAGGATTATCCAGGGAGGTGGACCTCCCTGGATTATCGGGAAGAGTTCTATTCTACACTGAATGCAAAGGCGTCAACCTTACAGGTATGTAGGTGTGTTTGTACTCAATATCATTGCTATGATGCATTCATGTACACATGTAGCAGTGGAGATGAGTTTAGGGAGTTATGATATTTTAGCAACAGTCGATAAATTTTCAATGTGTGTAAAGATTTATATGAAGAAATTATTATAAAAATGGTCTTTCATATGCAATTTATAATACAGCATTAATAGAGCTTGAATTAAAAATATGATGTTCTGCACACAAAGACATGTTTAAATGTTTGCCTCAGAAATGGGATTTTGATTTTTGATAGAGACTAACAGGGTGTGTTTAAGTAAGAATGTTTGGGGGAAGTAGAGTGTCGTGTTGCTACTCATGCAGTAATAGAATTCAGTATTAACAGATAACTGAAGGGCTCTAAACATTAGTGTCTACAAATATTATGCTTGTAATTTTTTATATTTTTAAGTTCAGAGCAATTTATAAGGTTGGAACTAGGTCATCGTGGGTCTGAAAGCAGTATCAAAGTTTACTTCAGAGTCAGTATGAACAAGGATGGAGATCTTGATTACAGTATACTTATTTTAATCCCAGCTACATGCACACACTATACGTATACATTCATGTATAATGCATACTTTTAATTATGAATGTATTACATAGCAATAAGGCAATGTCAAAAATGTGTCCAAATAATTGACAAAGCGACAGTTCCTTCTTTGTGTTTTTAATTATCTAAACACAAATACACTTCTATTTATTGAAATCAATCATATCAATAATATACATCCTAAAATGATGGGCATCTACCATGGTTCATATAGAGGTGTTTGTGGTTCAGTGGATAAGTCTCTGGACGGTGAACCACGAGGGGTTCAAATCCCTGCTGTACGTAGCACCAATGTTGTTTGGCAAGACATCAATCTACATTTGCCACATTCGACTTAGGGGTGTAGTAAGTGGGTACCTGGTAGGATATATTCCTTGAATGCAACACTATGTAGTATGTAGTCATGAAATGTCATACGGATGTAAGTGTCGGTCCCCCTGTTGTTCGATACATGGCCCTTCAACATTTTTTTCTGCTTACTATTTTGCACTAACCAAATTCTTTACTTTAACCCTGCACCAGAAAGTAAACCTATCCCTAAATCTAAGCTAAAATCTATTTGCAGGTCTTATCCGAATCCTATATATTTGACTAAATAAAGCCCATATCATTTGTCACCTGAGCATAGCCATAGATATACATGTATATCGGAGCACCCAGTTATATTTGCAGTCATTCAATCAAAACACGTTCTCTCTGGTAATGGTCTTGTATGAATCACTGTTTGTATACATGTAGGTCAAACATATATGGCTTTCGAAAGTAATTTTTCCGACATCAACCTCAACACATCACTTCGTAGATGCTCTGTGTTCCATGCCAAACCTGACTCTACTGATGCTACAGGGAAAGGATTTCCAGGAGGAGTTCTATTCTACACTGAATGCAAAGGCATCAACCTTACAGGTATTTATGTGTGTTTGTACTCGATATCCATTCCATCATGAATGAATGGACACATGTAGCAGTGGAGATGGGTTTAAGGAGTTATGATATTTTAACAGTCAATATTTGTTCAATGTGTGTAATGAATTATATTTAAATATATACAATAGTCTTAGCAGACAAAGGAAATTATTATAAAGAAGAGGGTTTTTCATGTGCAGTGTATAATACAGAATTCATATAGCTCGATTTGAAAATATGGTGTTCTCTAAAAAAAACTAAACCAAAGGTTTATTTTAGATAAAAGGATTTTGATTTTTGTTGTAGACTAACTGGAGGTGTTTAATTAAACACGTTTTGGGAAGGGGAGTGCACTAACTGAATTTGTATGGTTAACACTGCACCAAAAACTAGATGTAACCCTAACACTCTTAGCTCAAGTAGTAATTAAATGCCCTACGGCTGTAATTGTCGGTCCTAGTGTTGTCGGACACACGCTCCGTCAACCATTTGAAATCAAATTATTAACTTTAATTCTGCACCAAAAAGTATACCTTCACTAAACCTAAGCTCAAACCTCTGTGCAGCTCGTATTCAAATCCTATATATTTGACTAAAAGAAGCCCAGAGCATTTGTCACCAGAGCATATACAGCCATGTATATTGGAGCACCCAGTTTTATTCCCAGCTATTTAATCAAAACATGTACTCTGGTAATGTACTTTCTGAATCACTGTTTGTATACATGTAGGTCCAAACACTCTGACTTCGGGAGGTTATGTGTCTGACATCAGCCTTTTCACATCACCTAGTAGATGCTTAACTGACTGAACTGATACTAGAGTTCCATTCTACACTAAATTCCATTCTACACTAATATGCAAAGGCATCAACTTTACAGGTATGTACCGGTATATGTGTTTGTACACTATGTCCATGCCATCATGAGTTTAACGATTCATGATATTATTTGCTTCAGTCAGCATTTTGTTTAATATATATATATATATACTTATATATGTTGTGTTTTATATTAAATTATATGATTGTCTTAGCACAGGAACAATATTATAAAGATGGTCTTTCATGTACAGAAATTCATATAGCTTGAAAAGAAAACATTATGTTTGTCAACTCTAGGTACTGTACAAGCAATGTAAAATTCGTTCTCATATAAGCATAATAATACAATATCCAGCTCTTGACAGTTAGATTATGGTAATAGTTGAAAATTATTAAATAAATTGAAGAACAAAATGGTGGCACAGAAAAGGTTACATATAATCTATCCTTCAGAGGCACAAACAGAACGCAACCGAAAGCTTTTAAATGTAACTTTGTGCATGCAGTTATCATAATGGCCTCTTTAAGATTAAAGTGCCCATATGGACAATTATGAAATTGGAGCCAATGCTGGTCTATAATGCATCGGCCGATATCTTCTTGGTCCATCAACCTTAACCCTTACTGTACTGAAGGGGGTGGGGGCCTGGGAGGCACCCCACCCCCCTCCCTCCACATTTTCTGTGATTGAATTTGAAATGAAGGAAACGTTTATTCAATACATTTTCAAGATTCTTTACAAGTCTAGAGACAAGAGTTTTCTGTAAAATGCATGAAATTAGCATTTTGCCTAATTAATTAGGTTATAACAATAACAATTTGCATATTAGGAAAAAAACTAAAATATACCATCTTGTTTCTTAATACATGAATAACTACAAACATGCAAATGTTCGTGTTCTTCGGACATTCGACAGCCAAGATCATTTATTTATGTATTTCTTCTAATAGAAGTATCGTTTGTAGTCCTCCTCAATCAAGTTGTGATGACAGGTATTGGTCAACCTGTTCTGCTCGCCTGTCCTTTCTCCTCAACAACTCGAGACTTTGCGCGGGCCTCATGGGCAAGAGAGGTGAGGCTGAGTCGGCAAATTTAGTTGGAATATGATTCTGAAAGCCTTGCCAGTCCATACAGACTCACTGAAAGGGGCAGGCGATGGGGAGGGGGTAGTAATAGGGTCCAGTCTGGAGGAAAAGGGGCTCATTGGTAGTACAGTAGCAATTGAAATATCAATGCATAATATGTATATAAATCTGCACTAATTCAGTACAATTCTTTATAGAACAGTTCAAATGTGTACATAACTATTATCTGAATGAATTCTCAATATACATCCTCTCACTGTCGAGTCTTCTACTTGCAAATATAAAATACAGTAATGTATGTATCACTTTTTGCCAATTCATTCCATAAAACTTTTGATTTAAACTAAACCAATACTTTTGATCTTCTTTCTGTCATAATATAACAGTACTATAATTGCAGCAGTTTATACCTGTGAGTGAATTATTTCATATCTTGCAAATTGATACATTTAGTAAACATAGGTTGACATGAAACTTTTGATATAAATGAACTGCATCAGTCCTTGCCATATATTCCATTATTCAGCTATCTTGTGGACAATCAAAGTGCATTACTTGTATTACTTGAAAAGCAATAATTAACTTAAGTATATCCGAAGTAAATATGTACATAGCAACTTTGGTTCCTTTGTGTTAGGCTATATAAGATAATGTACATGTACATCTTCTCTCGTTGATTTACTATTATATATTATTTTATTTTCGTAAGAATGCCTGAAATACTCATGACTATCAAGCATCTGATTTACAAACTAATAACCGTCTGTACATACAATAAGATATTAAAAATGTGCAACTGTATTTCTTGAATAGTCCACTTTTCACGAGGATACCAATTAATATATAATATATGTAAACATGTGAGTGTATTTATTTCTCTATTTTGTTTTGTTGCTGTTATCTAATTTCTTTGATGATGTTATTAAAAAGCACTGTTACCACACAGGGCCTAATTGAAGACCACCATAATTGGTGTTATGTGCCACTCTGTATAAACATCAGAAATAAATAAATGAATATAAAACACATTCATGAATGAGCTGTTGAGCAAACCATCACCAATATGTAAAGAATCCAGTCTGTATTGTCATATAATTTGTATTGTACATTTGTCCTCTATTTATACATACATGGAATTATAAGTAAATTCATTATTAAATTTACCTACACTAAAAAAGAAGAAGCAGCCATAAGGTCTTTCATTTCACATTTTGAAATTTATTTGTAATCACCATCTCCAAAATAAGAATACTGGAGAAAGATAACAAAACATATAAACATCTTTTCAGTCAAACAGAAGACATAAAGATCAATGGAATGATAAAATATATATAGTCACATATATAATTCTTGAATAATATACAGTTAACAACTAAATAATTCATACACTTAACAAGTTGTGTAACTCTTAAAGTATGTGAACAAAATGATTTGTCCTGATTTACATTTCTTTAAAATGTGATGTTTTAAGTCTTACATCCAAAAGTATTTCTCATATTCAACCACGTCATCTTTTATTCTTGAGTTCCGAAACACAAACACTTCAAATTCAAAAAGGGGGGTATGAATAATTTAGTTGTTAACAGTATAATACATAATATACAATATGTTTGCTTGCATATTCGAATTTGGAAATGTTGAGAAAGACAAAGTAGGATTATGTAGCTACTGCTACTGAATATTTCTGATCAAAAGTCAATATGTACATACATGAATGAATACAATTTACATTATGTAGGTAGGTACTTTGAGGTCAAATGACAAATAAATGGTTGGATTTAAAAGTTGCAGCAAATCCCTTTCTTTTTTTAATCAAAGTCAAACAAAATATGGCACAAAATCTTTATAATAACATCCTCCGATAATGTAGTGATGACAATCAAATAATTTTTCACAATGAAAAGTGCAATGAAATTATATTTGATAAAATTTCAAACTGGAAACAAAAACTGAGAAATAGAAAAGAGAATTGAAATCCAGTATTGACTGGTGGACAGACATAAAGATCCATTTCAATACTCAATGATATTGTTTCAAGGTGATTAGTGATATGTGGATTATAAAGGCATTGAAAGATGGGGATAGCTAAAGATTGTAATGGTTGTTAAATTCATTATGATATCGTACATGTAATTATTACCGGTATTTGTTTTACTATTATAGCTTAAGTTAAATCACAAGAATTGTTTGATGTTTGATTGTTTGGTCAGCTTCCTTTCTGGCTGCTACCAGCCTAAGCAATTCCTGTGTGTTTTAAACAACTTTTATTCATGTTTGTAAATTGATTCTGTGTTTATCTATGTTTAAAAAATTGTAATTGTGTGATACTTTGTATACTACTTTTTTTTTTTACCCTGTATGTTTTTTTTTTATTACCTGGCAAAATAAATTGAAATGAGAGAAACGTTTGGTTGAACATGTAAATAAAGGTAGACATACCAAAGAATAAGTAGTCGTGTTTTTCTTAACGTGCTCTGGACGGAGTTCTGCAAATTCTTGTAAAGAAGATATTTTATCTTGGAATTATTTGTCTGTTTTTCCTACTACTATTCACAACTACTTTCTATTAAATATCTCCAATTATCTAGAATGTAGTAATTATCTCTTATTCACAAACAGCAACTCCATTCAATTTATATAAATTCATATATACATATAAATATATACATTTAGCACAATCTATTCAAGATATATACACAGTATATATTTCATTACCATTTCATTTATTCACATGCTTTGGTCATTCAAATTCATGTCAGATTCGTGGAATAATATTGCTCCAATACTTCTCTAAAAGTAAACTCCTTCCTTCCAGCCATACTTCCACAATATACACGTATCGAAGTTGGAAAATACTGACCCTAAAGCAAGGCTTGACACTAACAGGCGACCTGGAGGCCAAAAAAAAAAAATCCAGACCTAAAAAAATGTCAACATTTTCACATAGGGCATGTGCATACTAGCTTCCTGAAGTTCATCCTAGACCCCCTTCAAACAAACAAAAGCGAGTGCGGAGCGCTGACTAAAGTCTTTTTTGACATGAACCACAGCACTAGAGAACATAGTGAGCATTTCATAGATTTTATGAGAAAGAAGTGTACAAAAAAAAAGTGTGATCACTCCCACATACAGGCTTAAAATTTGAATAACATTAAAAAGGATTACAGATTTCACACCATCCCTGATAGGATTTTATGATCAATGCTAATTTGATAATGAATAAAAAGTTCACTTCAAGCCAAGTGATTCTCTCATGAAAACAACATGGGTGCATCATAACAGATCATAAAAAGAAAACTCCACTAAGATATTGTTTTAACTTGTCAGCATTGTTCACAGAACCATCAAATGAAAGTACTCGATGCAATTGTTTGCTTGCTCTTACAAAAAAGGGCTTGAATTCGGTTTGATTCAGTTCAATGTAATATTGCAATCTTCACATTTCCTTGCGACTTGAGGCTCAACCAAAACAAGGCAAAACTTTTCCAAAATGATCTCTTCCAACTTTAAGCTTACTGTCGTCACATGACACTGAATAACGCAACGGCTCGGTCTCATTGCTAAAAAAACAAAAACAATCAAGGTTTTTCTTTTTCTTCTCACAGTCCGATTATTGAATCTCGGATGAGACTTGATGTAAAGATGAAAGGAATCCCAACGAGACATCATCTGATACAATCTCTCCTTGACTTCCCGGCATCAACTCATTGAAGAAAAACTCCAGATGCTTGATTGCCTGTGAACACAAACAATTAACAACAAAACAAAGAAATAATCAGAATGTATTCATTTTTTTTTTTTTAAATCTCAATTCCTCTACTCTGCCTCAAGCTTAATCATATTTTATACAATTAACCACAGGAAAAAGTTTAATTCTGAATAAATGTACATTGTCAGTTAGTTCAATGTCGAGCTGCCTTTGGCGAGGTATTCAAGAGATTTAACACAAAGGCACATCTTCAAATGAACAAACAGGCAAGCTCCAATCGATTCAGAGCATTCTTACTGTTAACAAACCAGGGGGGTATTTCACAAAGACTAAGATCGACTTTAAGTTGGACTTAACTATGGCAGGCCATGCCACCGTTTGCTCTCACCATTATGATCTCTATATATTTTTTCCTTAATAATGAATTATAAAAAAAGTATAAATTCTGTAGATTTGTGACCATGATTTGTACGTCCCTTGAGAGACCAATGCCAGCAAATGGTGAGAGCAAACAATGGCACGAACGGCATGCCATAGTTAAGTCCAACTTAAAGTCGATCTTAGTCTTTGTGAAACACCCCCCTGGTGTGTTCTCTGATTAAGCTATACCTAAAATAAGCTCATTGTTTTGGCATTTTCTCATTCTTTTATAATCCTTGAATCAAATCTCTTAGAAGATGGCATTACACTGAAGAAATGCAACAGCACTGGTGAAAGATTTAAAGGGTAAAACAAACAACATGAACCATGTTGTAATCCTCCAGATCTTTCCAAAAAACAAGAGAAAAAAAGGCATAGCTGCATCAACTCGCTTTTGACAGAGACTGAGCCATTCTAATTTAAACCCGTTTGATTACAATGACTCCGAAAACACTGACATTGTTTACTCTCTCCTCTCTTTAAACAAAATGCCTAGAGGTCAAAAAGCACATTTACCTCTTTGGTATCCTTGGGCCTCAAGATGTGCTTTCCATACTTGTTGATGACAGAATCTTTGTCTAGCATGCTGTAAGAGAAGAAAGAAATGCATTGTTAAACATTTGTTTAAAACTGATCTTACAACAGGCGAAGAGTTGAACTAAAATGCTTTTATTTATTTATCTATTAGTGTACAAAACTGACCCGCAGCACAGGTCAATTTGCAACTAGAATGATACTTTTAAACAAAGGGGTGTTAATAATACAACCACAGAATGTACAAAATGAGTATCGTATAAACAAAACGAAAAATATAAAGAAT
>JAVYIG010017093.1:0-27894 GCA_035222895.1 Strongylocentrotus droebachiensis
CCATACAGAAGCCATCACGAGGCCCCTTGCCTGCGTGGATAGTCAGGTCAAGATATGAAAAAAAAGGGGTCAACCTAGAACTAATTGCAACAGAAACGATTCCACTTGCATATAATCTGAAAAAACCATAAAAACAACATACTAAAAGTTGACAAAAATTGAAGTGGTGGATCAGTGCCTAATTTGCATAAATTCAAAATGGCCGCCATGTCAGACCCTGGTAGACACACAAAACCTATTTTAGCCTATATCTCTAGATCTGATACACATAGAAAGCTAAACGTAGTGTCTTTACCAATGTTTTTGGGGTCAAGGAACATGATTATAGCATTATAAGCAGCTTACAATTACTCCTTGACTCTTAATTTGCATAAATTTGCATATAATTAACCCTTTTTAAAGTCAAAATGGCTGCCATGTTGCATGTTTAAAACTATTTCTCATCTGATACTTATAGAAAGTTGATTTTAGTGCCCTTATCCATGTTTAGGGGGTCAAGGAACATAATTATAGCTTTATCAGCAGCTTAGAACTACTCCTTGACTCCTTATTTGCATACATTTGCATATAATTAACCCATTTTAAATTCTAAATGGCTGCCATTTGTTCATGTTTAGAACTATATCTCTAGATCTGATACACATAGAACGCTAAACGAAGTGTCTTTACCAATGTTTGTTGGGTCAAGGAACATGATAATAGCATTATAGGCAGCTTACAACTACTCCTTGACTCCTAATTTGCATAAATTTGCATATAATTAACCCTTTTAAAAGTCAAAATGGCTGCCATGTTGCATGTTTAAAACTATTTCTCATCTGATACTTATAGAAAGTTGATTTTAGTGCGCTTTTCCATGTTAAGGGGGTCAAGGAACATAATTATAGCATTATAAGCAGCTTACAACTACTCCTTGACTCCTAATTTGCATAAATTTGCATATAATTAACCCTTTTAAAAGTCAAAATGGCTGCCATGTTGCATGTTTAAAACTATTTCTCATTTGATACTTATAGAAAGTTGATTTTAGTGCGCTTTTCCATGTTAAGGGGGTCAAGGAACATATGAACAATGATTATATAATTAAGGTGCATGCATGATTTAATATTTTCTTTAGAGTAGCTCACAATATACGTCACGGTGTTGCCAATTTATGTTTGCTTGATTACAACTTCAAACATTCATAATTTTCTTAAATATTTCTTCTTGTATTTTGCTCAAACCTTCACTGATCTGTTTCTTTAATTTGTTTGCTTCTGTTAAAACCAACTTCTAATCAGGGTGGAATTCTCCTTAAAGTTTGGTGTTTTAACCATTTTCTTTGGTTAACAAACTTGACTGTACCATTTACTTCAATTCAATTTGTTTATTCGTCCATGTAAAAATATAAAAATAAGCTTCAGTCATAAAGCGTGATGGATTTTAAGCAAAAACATACACAATGATATGAGAATCACTGTGTCATTTCAAGTTGCAAATTCCATATTCCACAGCTTACTAATAGGGTATATTGCACAAATAATTTTTTTGAATATCATTACTAATTAACAAATTGCAGTTATACTGATTTCATAGTTACAATATTACAATAGGCTTACTTAGAATTATTGGATAAATAAAAATTCTATAGTGTAATTGCGAATATTAAAAAACCTAGTAAGCTATATATCATATTTCGCCTAAACGATGAGATTTCAGAATAAACTTTGGAATACCGTTGTTAAGTAAAAACTGCAGCTACACTGAATAGACTATTACAATTTGAATAATATTCAAATAATAAGATCAATAATACTAACAATAACTGTATTTATAGATTAATTAACAATTATTACATTATTGCATTGAACACAGAAAAAAATTGCATTTATTAAGATATTTAAATAACATAAAACATTGAAAATTTAACATTTAGTTAAAAGGCAAGAAAATGGCAAAGAAGCACCAGAACTCTGAATAATCTGACTCATAGCTAATGTCTATTATTGAGAACATTTACTTGGTGTCTTACCCAAGTCCTTATGGTAATATAACTTGATGATAGAATTATTAGAAAATTAAACTATCACCGAATCTACATTATATTTACAAATGGTTTGCATATAATGTATAAATAGTTACATATTAACATATATTTGCATAATTGCATACAATTTATATTATTAGGTTCATTAAACTTAAATAGGCTTCCACAAAGCGTAATTAATTCTTTATTTTTTTGTTCTGAGAATTTTATTTGTTTAATGGAACTGAGCAGATTCCCTGTTTCTATGGTTAAGGAACCGTTAGTATTGGGACCTCCATACCCAGTTGCCATAAACTAGGATAAGATCACATAAATTACTATAAGATAAACATCATTTCTGAGAAAAATAGTTATCGTTCTACTTTTCCTGCTGTTTTACCGGGGTTCTTTTTCAAATATCATCAACATTCCAAAACTTTGTTTTAAACTTAAGCAAAATGACAAGGCTCACCTGGTGTTCAGAAAATTAGAATGGTTTTTAACAGTTTGCTAGGAATGCTTTCTGATTAAAATAAGGACCTATGCATTTATACCAAATACAACTTGATGACACTAATTTGCAAAGTAGAAAGAAAATCATGAAAACAAATGAGCATCCATATTAGAATATGATGCATTTATCAATCATTGGATGTAAGGTGCAAATGTTTATGGTTGATTATCTGGCAACCTGTGGATAAAGATAAGAATTAGAAGTTGTGCTTCTTAATGTCTCAACCATTTTGCAAAAGTATCTACCATTTACATTTATATTTCTTACAAGAAAAGTGCTGCTTCAAGGCCTTGAAGATTGCGCACTGTGTGTGTATGTGAGGAGCCTATGTGAGCCTGCTGGCCAGGATCCTTGTGCATATATGTACAGGGTGCGAGTAAAATCTTTTAATCCCGTGGGGGCAGTTAGGGGTGCTTCTTTCCCAGTGAGGACTTAAATGCCTCAAGGGAGAGTGAGCAGGCTGGATCTATTGGAAGGTTGTTCCAGTCCTTGGTAGTTCTGGGGAAGAAGGAGCTGATGTAGGCTTGGCTAGTACACAGTGTCGCTCTGAAGCGGGATCCGTGACCTCTTGTTACAGATGTTGCTGCCTTAGGGTATTGTTGCCATTCAACGTCAACAAGACCAAAGCGGATGCGATACAGCATTGCAAGACGGCTTTGCAGACGTCTACTAACTAGCGAGGGCCATTTTAGTTTGTTCGTCATAGATGTAACACTGCTGGTACGATCGTAGTCGCCAAAGACGTACCGCGCACTCCTGCGTTGAACAATTTCGACCTTTGTTGATGTTTCTTTGGGTGTGTGGATCCCACGCTGTTGCAGCATACTCCACTATGGGCCTAGTGTATGTGACATACGTAGCCTCCTTGATCTTTTGGTTGCAGTGTCGAAAGTTACGGCGCAGGAAGGCACATACAGAGTTTGCCTTCTTGACTTCGGCATCTACATGGGCATTGAATTTCAGCTTCTGATCAATGTGGACCCCGAGGAACTTGGCTGAATTGACCTGCTCCAGCTGATGACCATGGATGGTGTATAAGCCAAGGAGTGGCTTCTTCTTGTTGGTCACTCGCAAGACCTGGCACTTGGAGGGATGGAATTCCATCTTCCACGTCTTCTCCCTGTCCTGGAGCCTGTCTAGATGTTCTTGCAGTTTGTCACAGTCCTGGGTCGATCTGATTGGTTTGTAGAGCAGACAGTCGTCAGCATAAAGGCGTGTGGTTGAATGCCTAATGCAATCTTGTAGGTCATTGATGTAGATCAAAAATAACAATGGACCCAGGACGCTACCCTGGGGTACGCCATATGTGACTTCGGCTTCAGAGCTGATTCCTCCAGTATGACTTGTTGGGTACGGCCAGTCAGGAAGTTCTCGATCCACTGAAGAGTAATAGGCCGTGTATACCACAATGTTTGGCTTTGAGAAGGAGTCGTTTGAGAGAGACCTTGTCAAAGGCCTTAGCAAAGTCTAGTAGGATTACATCATACTGACCCTTGTCTTCCAGTCCTCTAGCAAGGTCGTGGATGGTGAGGATCAGTTGTGTCTCACAAGAACGGCGCTTCCGAAAGCCATGCTGATTGTCAGATAGAATGTCATGATGTATGAGGTGGTGGATAACTGCACAGTGAACAACATGCTCACACAGCTTGCATAAGATCGCAGTCAGTGAAATCGGCCTGTAGTTAACCGGGGATGACTTGCAGCCCTTCTGGTAGATGGGAACTACAAGTGCCTTCTTCCACATTGATGGAACGCATCCTTGATGAAGGGAGGCTTGGAAAAGCAGGGTGATCGCAGGGGAGATTTAATCGGCGGTTTCCTTCAACATTCTGGCAGAGATTCCGTCTGGCCCTGTTGCTGTTTCTCGACAAAATGAAAATTGTTTTTGCAACCACTGGATTATTTATTTGGAATGGACCAGTTATCTGCCAGAGCACAACAATTGTGTTGGATTCAAAGAATAAAAGAAGCCGATAAACAAGGATGGTTTCAAATTCTTCAATTTTATCTTTAAAAGAACGGTGGTTTGTTCCTGTTTAAATGTAACTATGGTTATAAAATGTTAGACAAAAACATTCCTAAGTTCTAACGAGCTATTTTCCTTGACCCCTCAACATGAATAAGGGCACCAAAATTAACGTTCTATAAGTATCGGATGAGAAATAGTTTTAAACATGCAACATATCGCAGCCAATTTGACCTTTTAAAAAAAGGGTTAATTATATTTATACAAATTAAGAGTCAAGGAGTAGTTCTAACCTGCTGATAATGCTATAATCATGTTTCTTGACCCCTTAAACATCAGTAAAGACACTTCGTTTACCTTTCTATGTGTATCAGATCTAGAGATATAGTTTTAAACATGCAACATGGCAGCCATTTTGACTTTAAAAAGGGTTAATTATATGCAAATTTATGCAAATTAAGAGTCAAGGAGTAGTTGTAAGCTGCTGATAATGCTATAATCATGTTCCTTGACCCCTTAAACATGGATAAGGGCACTAAAATCAACTTTCTATAAGTATCAGATGAGAAATAGTTTTAAACATGCAACATGGCAGCCATTTTGACTTTTAAAAGGGTTAATTATATGCAAATTTATGCAAATTAAGAGTCAAGGAGTAGTTCTAAGCTGCTAATAATGCTATAATTATGTTCCTTGACCCCCTAAACATGGATAAGGGCACTAAAATCAAATTTCTATAAGTATCAGATGAGAAATAGTTTTAAACATGCAACATGGCAGCCATTTTGACTTTAAAAAGGGTTAATTATATGCAAATTTATGCAAATTAAGAGTCAAGAAGTAGTTGTTAGCTGCTGATAATGATATTATCATGTTTCTTGATCCCCCAAGCATGGGTAAAGACACTTTGTTTAGCTTTCTATGTGTCTCAGATCTAGAGATATAGGCTAAAATAGGTTTTGTGTGTCTACCAGGGTCTGACATGGCGGCCATTTTGAATTTATGCAAATTAGGCACTGATCCACCACTTCAATTTTTGTCAACTTTGAGTATGTTGTTTTTATGGCTATTCCAGATTATATGCAAGTGGAATCATTTCTGTTGCAATTAGTTCTAGGTTTTTTCATATTTTGACTGTACTAGGACGGCATAAGTCAAGTAATGCGGTGGTCACATCCCGCCGTACTTGCAAGTGCGTGCTGTCTACGTGCAAAAACGTGGGCAAAATTTGGGTATCGGTACGTGGTGAGTACCGCCTCCGTACGGATTTGGGAGCACGCAGACACACCGTAGCACTTTTAGTGCACGAGGAACTTTCGCTGCGTTCGGGCTACCGATTCACCCCCAGTGCGCGTGACGTGCATGCCCGGTACTGCCAACGAGCGCACAACGCACTGACTCCGTGCGTTTTTAAATTTGTTTCCCACGATCACTTGCTCTACGGAAGGCGCACTTAGCACGTGCGTGCTGCGCACGTGATAAGCGCGTGGTCCGTGCTTACTCGCCACTTCCCCAGTTCAACTTTCTAATGAGCACGCAGAACTCACGTGGACCGTACCGAGTAAGCACGTGCTCCGCACTTACAACGCACGTTGTGCGCACTGATTTATGCAGTATACAAAAGCCGAGCCAACGGAAGAGTGCCAACATTTCGTCTCCAAGATGGCGCCGAAGAAGACACAGAATAAGGGGTCAGCTCAAAAGGCAGCGGATAAGAAGGCCAGAGAGGCCCAACAGAAATGGGCCGCGGCCAGAGAGGAAGAGGAGAGGAGGAACGAAAAAGAGTCAGATGGTGACGCCAAAGCGTCTGATCATGAGGAGGGTGCTGCTGGTGGATCGGAGAAGGGGTCACATGAAAAGGGTGTGACAAAGGAAAAGGCCAACTGCTCGTTCTCGGCGAAACAGGAGGAGCGCCTAGTTGAGTTCTTCTCGGTCAATCCGGTCGTCGCCTGGAAGTGGATCTGGTGCTGGGAATCCAATGGTGTTGTCCTCCAGTGCCCCCCGGAGGGTGGACTCGTTGAACACGCTTGCGTCTGAGGAAGAGCCGTTTGCCCCCACCTTGCACCACAAGAAGGAATAGTTAGCATCCACGATGGCCAGGAGCACCACAGAACAGAAGCGCTTATAATTGTAATAGAGCGATCCACTTTTATTGGGCTTCTTGATGGTGATATGTTTCCCATCGATCGCCCCATAACAGTGGTGAAAGTTCCATCGCGTTCCAAACTGGCTGGCGACGGCTTTCCACTCGTCCTGTGTGGAGGGCATGTTGAACATCTCCTCCTTATGTTCCTTGTAGATGGCGGTGCAGACCTCCGGCACGAACGTGGATATGCTGTTGTGTGCCACCCGGAAGTCGTAAATTTTAAAGCAAAACCAAGAATTTGTTATGGCAGAAATGAAGACACACACCTTGGGCACTTGGTGATTCGAGGGGTCACTCGGAGCAGGAGCTCGGCGAAGAGATTGGGGTCCATTCGGATGTAACCGACATAGTCCCCCCGCGATTCACGCTCTAGCTCTTGGAACAACGTTTCGTACTGCCCGAAAAGCCTCCTCCTCTCGATCCTTGGGCGAACCCACCATCTCCTGCGTCGGCATCTCTGTTGCCTCTCTCTCTCCCGTATCAAGGCAAGTAATACCACGTCGTGCTCATGCGCTGCCACTTGAAGGTGTTCTTGCAGCATCAGAACCCGGAGTCTCTGCGGTGGAATGGGCGGCATCTTGAGGAGGCAGCAGCAGCTGGGACTTCTAGAGAAAATGGGAATGTCGTCCTATATACTTCGACATACCCCGACTCACCTAGTTCTTCGTACGTGCACGCACTTACAACGTGCGAGTGAGTAAGGACACCGTACGTGAGCAGCACGTGTAAGTACGGCCTCCGTAAGATAACGTGGCAACCGCACGGAGACCGTACGTTGTAAGCACGTAGTAAGCACGTTGGAAGCACGTACAACGTACTTACCACGTGCGCAACGTACGATGCACGCAACCGCTCTATGCCAGGCGTGGCGTGCGGGTCACGTACTTACACCGTGCGTGTGACGTGCTTTGCCGGTACTCCCTCCCTGCCTTTGCCACTCCCTCCCTACGTTTTCAGAAAACGTGGCGGCCGTGGCCTCCCCAAAAACCGTACGGACTAAAAACACGCACGGTGGGATGTGACCAACGCTTAAGTCAAGTATGAATTGTGTTGTTATCAGGGGCGTCGCTAGACCTTTTTTTAGTGGGGTGGGGGGAGGGGAGTGGGTGTAGAGGCCACCGATTACCGGCAAATATATTAATGCCAATGTCCCAATGTCTACAAATTTAACCCTATAAACCCGGGGCCAGGAACTAAGTTATTTTTAAGTTTCCCCCTCCCGGAAGCTTTGACGTTTCATTAAATTATTGTAAAGAAGACGTTTCGTTGTACCGACTCTTAATCATTGTTGAATTTTCAAAATGTTCCTTTGTCCGATAAAAAGTCACAGTTCGTAGGGAAAAGAAAATTGCCAGCCGACCGACATGCATAATACATCTCACTGACTTCAAATCTCTGCATTGACATAGCATAATTATGAGGATCGAGCAAGAATACCGACACAGCGAACCCGACATAGCAACATAATTATCTATGCGTATCTTTCTTGCCCCCTCGACGTGATGACTCCACTCAGCACCCCCCCCCCCCTCTCTCTCTTACTCCCACCCCTCTTCTCTCAGGATCTTACACCCTGTCTCTCTCCTCTCTTTCATTCCCCGTTTCTTTTCTTTTTCCTTTTTCTCTTCCTTGTTTCTTTTCTTTCTTTTCCTATTCATTTTTTGTTTTCTTTCCCTGTCCCTCTCATTTTCTCCCTTCCCCTTTTTTCATTTTTCCCGACAGCAGCGCAATTTTACAGACAATATCTTGACAGATAGGGGGTCGCCCCTGGCTGTTATCCCATTATTCTTTTTAAAGAAATGCAATTCCTCATGCTCTCGCACCTCTTTTCTACGGCGTTGTTTAATTCTCTTTCACTTTTCCTTTCCTCTTTGACTTACACAAATTCTCTATTCCCCCCTTTTTTCGGGTTCTTCTTGTGCTTTTTTTTTTTTTTTTTTTTTTGGGGGGGGGGGGGGGGTTACATGCCTGGCAAGAGGGACCCCATATTATGCACACTGCAAAATTGCGTCCCGCCCCTTTCCCACCTTTTTATAATATCATCCCACTTTCTTTCTTTTCCCTTCTCATTATTTTCCTTTTCCCCCTTTTCTCTCCTCCGTCTTTCCCCCCTTTCTTCCTTTTCCGCCTTTTCTCTCCTCCTGCCTTTTCTCTCCTCTCTCCTTTTCGCTCCTCCCTCTTTTCCTCTTCTTTCTCTCTTCCCTTTTCTTTCTTTTTCCCCTCCTTTTTCTTTCCCCCTCCTTTTTCTCCCTATCTCCCTTTTTCTTTTCACCCCTTAACCCTTTTTTACCGGGGGGGGCACGTGTCCCCTGTGCCCCCTGAATCCGCCACTGCCTAAAACACTTCTGGTTTCGAAAAATTGAATAATCAAAAATTTACCGGTGCTCCCGGTAAAAAATTTTCTTTTTTTAAATAGCGCCTAAAGGCCATTCCATGGTAGCTGCGACCATAACAATATATAGTTCTGATATATCATTTCCAAACGGGAATAGCAAATCGGTTGTTTGTAGTCAAGAAACATTGTTTTAAAGCTAAAGTAATATCAGCCTTGAAAGGGAACCATATACAACCTAAAGAGTTTTTATTTACAATTTCATCACTTTAGACTCGATTTCAACCGCGACAACGATCATTGAATATTGTAAAATCGCATAAGCTTCCAATAATGTTCATTTGAACCAAATCCATTTTCCCAAACCGAAACTTTGTTTTACCTTTAAGATATTAATGATGCCGGTCAAAGTGAACCACTTCATTAGGTTACTCTAATTCTGTAGATCAAACGGATATTCAAAGTTTTCTAAAATACAATAAGATAATACCTCTAAGGCAAGGGTTTAAGTTTGCTCACTAAAATAGGCTATTTTCGTAATGTAACCAAATTTAATAATAATAATAATAATAATAAATTTATATAGCGTAGCTTTTATACAAAATATATTCAGCTGCGCTGGTTAAGAGCTCCTTTTTACTAAATTCTACAAAAAAAAGATCTCTCAGTTGAACAAATAAGTTTTTTAATTGGATTTGAAAACATTGAGAGATGGAGTGCTTCGTATTTCTACTGGCAAGCTATTCCATAGTTTGGGGGCAGCAATAGCAAAAGCACGGTCTCCAAGAGTTACTTTAGTTTTGCCATGGGGAATCTGAAATAATAATTTATCCGTGGAACTGCGCAGGCTACGACTGTGTGACTGGACTTTGAGTTGAAGTAATTCTTGGATGTAATTAGGAGCTTGACCAATCAATGATTTATAAACAATGAACAATATTTTGAATGAGATTCTTTGACGGACTGGCAACCAGTGGAGTTCTCTCAGAAGAGGTGCGGTTGAAGTGAATTTCGACCGACGATAGACAAGTCTTGCACATGCATTTTGGACTCTTTGTGGCTTAGCTATCAGAGAATCAGGCATTCCAAACAGCAACCCGTTACAATAATCAAGCTTACTTGTGATAAGAGCATGTACAACCAATTTCATACTTTCTTGATCAAAATATTTGCGGATACGTCTGAGATTGTACAGAAGATAGTATGTTGATTTGCATATATTTTTAACATGTGTTTCCATGTTCAAATTAGTATCAAAGTATACTCCTAAATTCCTTGCTGTAACAGAGGGTATCACATTGGAGGATTCAACTCTTACACCGTCAAGGCTTATATTTTTGAGATCTGTTGTGGAGTACCTATAACCCAAAATTCACTCTTACTATCGTTTAGCTTAAGATTAGTATTAAGCATCCATCTATGAATAAAATTAACACACTTTTCCAACATTGAAACACTTGCATCTTGAGTACTAGGGGATGGTCTAAAGGATAAAAATAATTGAGTGTCGTCTGCATAGCAGTGACAAGAGATTTCAGGAAAATTATCCTGAGTGCTCTTGATTAGAGTACTCGTGTACAACATAAAAATCAAAGGGCCGAGCCGAGAGCCCTGTGGCACACCAAAGGGTACCTGGAAAGAGTCAGAGACAATGCCATCAATTCTAACTTTTTGATGTCGATCAGACAAGTATGACTCGATCCAGCCGAGAGCAACACCATCGATACCGCAACATAATCTTCAAAATATCTAGTAATCTGGGATGCTCAATAGTGTCAAAGGCACTACTCAAGTCAAGTAATAACAGGAAAGTGACTTTCTGTCTGTCCATTGTAATCAGAATTTCACTCTTGATCCTGAGTAGTGCCGTTTCTGTACAAAATACAAACCTCTTTGTGAAGGGGGGGGGGGGGTGGCTTGGGTTTCTCTTGTCACTTTCTACACGTGCCTTCTGTGCCATAATATTGTATATTTATATCTAAGCTAGTGATTTTTTTTGATGAAAATGATAATTAAATTCAATTATGATATTTATTTTAAAAATATAAAAAAATATGTATATAATTATATATGTTTATCCACTGTTCGGATGCACGAATGGAAATTATTGGGCCTAAATATACGTTTGGTCGAAACCATGCTTAGGGAAATTCAAGTACACAATCCTGATAACCTTGCTATTCTTTATATACGCTTTGGGTACAATGGTCACTTCAGTATTTAACTTTATCACGTTTTCAGCGACCCTTAGGCCTATATTCCACGGTTGCATATTCTGAAAGAATTTCAATAGGACAGAAAATCCTGAAATTTTGTTATTCTCTAAAAAATATAAAAGAAGACAAAACATTATTTTTCTGTCACAGGTTCACGGCTCTTTTCAGATCGAGGTTTGCTGCGATGCATAATTTTATTATCATTGAAACCAAATATATTGTACCCCTAGTTTCGTTTTATTGTTGAAAACCACAACTAAGCGTCAACTTTTTACTGGCTTTATATACTGGGTCAAATGACTTTTCCATTTTTGTCCTTATCGTTTGACTGCTTTAATATGGTTCAATAAGCTCGAATCCATAATATACAGTGCGTATCTATATGAATTTATTGTTGACATTTCTTTTATTCTCGAAACAAGATGGAGAAAGAAAAAAAAAATTCTTTCACAATATCACGACTCTTTTAAAATCGTGGGTTGCATTATGATCGAAAATAAATATTATATCGTGCGACTTTAGCTTCGTTTTATTGTTGAAAACTACAACTAAATGTCAACCTTGAACTGACTTATAAACTGAAAATAAGCTAGGTCAATGACTTTTCCTTTCTTGTCCTTATCGTTTGACTGCTTTATTATGGTTCCATAAGCTCGAATCCATAATAGTATACGGTGTGTATCTTAGTGGTGGATCCACGGGAGGGGGGGGAGCCCTCTCCCCTGAGAAAAACAGGTAAAAACACGTTATTTTCACCTTTATTTGAAGACGGGCCCCCTTCCCTGGTGCTCCCGGGGGGGGGGTGCAATGTTGTTTTTTTTTTGGGGGGGGGCAAACAAAAAAATATTAGTGCTCACCCCCCCCCCCCCGTTCATTCACTGGCTGGCTAAAAATTCGCCGCTAAATATTTCTCACGAATTGGGCCCCCTCTTTTATTCTCGAAACAACACGAACAAAACCGAAATTGTTATCACAATTTCACGACTCTTTTCAAATCGTGGGTTGAAACCGTTGCATTTATGATAAAAAAACTATAGCTTCGTTTTATTGTTGGAAACTGCAACTAAACGTCAACCTCTTCGGAAATGACACTCAATTGTACTTACGGTTAAAACCATCCCAATGTAATGTTGATATTGGTATAAAAACTCTTGAGTCATGCCTTAGGTCGGTTAGTCAGTGGATGAATGCTAACTTTCTGAAGTTAAATGAAGATAAAACTGAGTACATGTTGATTGGATCTGCCAGGCAGTTGAGTAAATTTTCTGCACAAAAGATCATCTCAGAAATAAAATGTGTTAATCAGGTTCGTAATCTTGGAGTTTTGTTTGATGCTGGAATGACCATGAAATATCAGATTTCAAATGTTGTTAGTTCAGCATCATTCCATATTTACAATATTTGGAGGATCAGAAAATATCTGAATCAGAAAGCCACTGAGCAGATTGTTCATTCTTTTATTACATGTCGTTTGGATATGTGTAATTCATTGTATATTGGCCTTCCTCAAAATCAAATAGCCCGTCTGCAACGAGTTCAGAACATGGCAGCTCGGCTCGTCTCTCTCCGCAGTAGATCAGACAGTATTTCAGATATATTAAAATCTCTTCATTGGTTATCAGTCTCAACAAAATAATGTATATAAGCTGTTACTCATTACTTACAAAACACTTCTTCATTCTTCACCCCATTACTTGTATCAGATTTTGAAACCGTACACCCCACAACGGAATTTACGTTCAGGTTCACAGCTCCAGTTATGTACACCCAAAACCAATAACAAATGGGGGGACAGTGCTTTTGCTATCGTTGCACCCAAATTATGGAACACATTACCATTAGAAATACAATCATCATCAATTGAAATACTACAGAAGAAACTTAAGCACCATTTGTTTATGTCGTAGTTTTAATATTGTATAATTAGTTATACAAGAACGCCTTGAGCAGTCTTTTAGAATGGATATGTGCGCTTTATAAGTTGACATTATTATTATTATTATTATTATTATTATTAACCTTGAACTGACTTATACTGACAATAAGCTATATAAATGTTAGCATATAATTATGGTATCATTGGACAGAAAACAAGTTATTCTTCATCATGAAATAGATTTCAAAGTCATATTGGTTATGAATTTTAAATCAGGAGCTACCAGAGTTACGCTCACTTTGTACTCACGAAATGTTGTCGAAACGAATATGTCAACAAAACTATTCCTTCGGCAATGTGGTAGTTGTTTTCCGAAGAGGAACATAAGTCGTCGCAACACTTTTTCGATTAAAACCTACACGAATATTCGTTTCGTTTCGAGGAGTACCACAAGACAGAGAGAGAGAGAGAGAGAGAGAGAGGCAGAGAAACGGATATAGAGGGGGAGGGGTGGGTTAGAGATGAAGGAGACAGTCAGTGAGGCAGAGAAAGATAGAGAGGGGCTGCTTAAAGAAAGGCAGAGTGTGATATATAAACAGTCTGCCAAAATAAAGAAGAAAAAAGAAGAAAATGGGAGAAAATTTCTTGAGACAGTGAAGGGAAGAGAGAATCTCAATCTCCTGCGATAGATAAAGATGAGTGGAGATATAATAAATTGTCGAGACTCAGGGACGAATAGAGATTGCATGCCGATAGATAGGAATGCGGTTTCAGAGATAATTGAAAGACATGGATTAAGAGAATATGATGTTGATTGATTGAGAGAGAGAGAGAGAGAGAGAGAGAGAGAGTGAGAAAGAGAGAGACAGAGAGAGAGAGAGAGAGAGAGACAGAGAGAGAGAGAGACAGAGATAGACAGAGAGGGCAGACAGGCAGAGACAGAGAGGGGCTGGTTCAAAACTTTTTAGAGACAGAAGGCAGGATTTGTAATTTTTGATTCAGAAATTATTGTGGTCATATCCGTGCCATAGGGTTAGTATTTTCATCGAGTTACGGTAAACTACGCCTATAATTTATAATAACGTAGCTGACGGACTGCTTTTCAACAAATACATTATTTTGTGGGGGATAAATTCTATATCCTATGGTGATTGTCTCGTTTTTTTTGCCTAATATAGAATTATCCGAGGTTTCAAACCTGCCAGATTAAATTTAAACGTATGGCTACTACCTTTAAAGTAATTACTCAAAGGCCGATGTACAAAATTTATGCAAAGTCAAATATTACCTTTTTTATTATTCCGCATGATCTAGTCTTGATTATTTATAATCGTACATGATTGTGTTGTATGCACACGTTGGGATGTGTATCCCTCCCTCCCTCCCTCTATTCATCACTTCTTGTATAATTGAATTCCTCTACCGTTTGTTAGTGGTTTATGTAAACGAGGTTGGCAATCAAAAGCGCAATTTAGAATGTCCAGTATAATTTAGAGGTTAATTTCAAATGGGTTGCTATAGTCATAAAAGTCCTTGGCCCGAATTCACAAAGGAGGTTTGTCCGACAAACCTCCTTTTGTTTCGACAAACCTCCTTTTGTTATTTACAAACCAGGTTTGTAAAAAACGCGTCAAAACGCGTCATATGACGTACATAAACATCGGTTTGTCGACAAACCTCCTTTGTGAATTCGGGCCTATATGTTCTAGAATAATTTGAATTAATAATTTTTATTTGTTATAAGTCTAAGCTCGTTGACAACCCATATGACATGCGTGTTAATTATATAACACACGTTTCAATTCATGGATGTCCAAGAAGTTAGACTAACGACGGTTTCGAGAAATCCCCCTGTCTATACCGGGATGTGATCATGGACCATGATGTGGTTTCACAAACAGCTTGCTTGGTATTGAATTTCTCTATTATACCGCTTGTTAGTGGTTTATGCAAACGAAATAGGCAATCGGAAGGTGCAACTTCATTGGACGAGCCAGTGGAGTAATGTGCAAAAACGTTTTTGCTCATTACGCCACTGGCTCGTCCAATGAAGGGGGCTGACAAAAAAAAATCCGCAGCACCCCACTCTAACATGCATGGGCCTCAGTGGCGGATCCAGGAATTTCTTACCGGGGGGGGGGGGGGGGGAGCACAAAATGGCATGGGGTTAAATATATGTAAAACGATGAAGCGACAGAACGAGGCTTTAGCGGCGAGGGAGCGGAGCGACCAAGCGGGGCTCGGGTCTGGGAGGGGGTTCTGGCCCCCTCCAAGGTAAGAAGCATTTGCAATTTTAGAACCAAATTTTCAGGCACTAATTCCTGGAGTAATATGACGTAAAATTGCTTTCTCCTACCCCTTCCAAGAGTAGGAATCTTTTGCAATTTGAGAACCACATTTGGCGCATTAATGTCCACCGGCACTTCCTGGAGAAAAAAAACGAGGCCTTCTGATTGGTTAGAAGTTAGAGAAAAGTGATCTGTCACGGCTTGAGACGTTGTATATGCTTTGATGCCGCACAATGCACAAAGACGGTGGTCCGGTACTTCATCAGTAGTACTTGCAAACATTTTCTCGAGTGTATAAACGGTGTCGTTATCAAGGGCGTCGCTAGATCTTTGTCAGTGGGGGAGTGGGGAGGGTGTAGAGGCCACCGATTACCGACAAAACGAGCAACCAATTACCGACAAATATATTAATGCCAATGCTCAAATGTCTACAAATTTAACCCTATAAACCCGGGGCCAGGAACTAAGTTATTTTTCAGTCTCCCCCTCCCGTGCGAAGCGCGGAAACTTTGACACTTCATTAAATTATTAGAGAAAGAAGACGATCCGTTGTACCGTTCTCGACTCTTAATTCTTGTTTGGATCCAGTCCCCCCCCCCCCCCTCCCGCGCGAAGCGCGGCAGCTTTGACGTTACAATAAATTATTACTCTTAATCCTTGTCTGAATTCATTTTCGCCCATCCCGCGCGAAGCGCGGAAGCCTTGACGATTCATTAAATTATTACTCTTAATCCTTGTCTGAATTCATTTTCGCCCATCTCGCGCGAAGCGCGGAAGCTTTGACGTTTCAATAAATCATTACTCTTAATCCTTGTCTGAATTCATTTTCACCCATCCCGTGCGAAGCGCGGAAGCTTTCACGTTTCATTAAATTATTAGAGAAAGAAGACGATTCGTTGTATCGTGTTCTTGTCTGAATTCAGTTTCCCCCCCTCCCGCGCGAAGCGCGGAAGCTTTGACACTTTATTAAATTATTAGAGAAAGAAGACGATTCATTGTAGCGGTTCCGTCTCTTAATCCTTGTCTGAATTCATTTTCGCCCATCTCGCGCGAAGCGCGGAAACTCTGACGTTTCATTAAACTATTACTCTTAATCCTTGTCTGAATTCATTTTCGCCCATCTCGCGCGAAGCGCGGAAGCTTTCACGTTTCATTAAATTATCAGAGAAAGAAGACGATTCGTTGTATCGTGTTCTTGTCTGAATTCAGTTCCCCCCCTCCCGCGCAAAGCGCGGAAACTTTGACACTTCATTAAATTATTAAAGAAGGAAGACGATTCGTTGTACCGTTCTCGACTCTTAATCCTAGTCTGAATTCAGTTCCCCCCCCCCCCGAAGCGCGGAAGCTTTGCCGTTTCATTAAATTATTAGAGAAAGAAGACGATTCGTTGTACCGTTCACTAATCTTAATCTTGTCTGAATTCAATTTCATCACTGGACCCCTTAAAGGTACTATGTCCCTTTTGCAGCCAACCTCAAATTCTGTAGAACTTTGCAGGAATTATGAATATGTCATGTATGTCGTATCTGTGAAATTTAAACGTTAGCAGTGTCCTCATATTCAAATTATGCAAGGAAACCCGTTTACTTGCTAGACTTCACTGTCAGACACTATTGAGTGACTGACTGGCTTTTTTCTTCTTTGGTAATAACATACATGAAAAGAGTTGTAAAGGGTACATGAGCATTTGTCTACATCAATAACCCACTTCTTGTGATGGCCAAGATTAAACTGATTGAATCTTTGCGCAGTATAAAACGTAATAATAATAATAATAATAAACAATATTTATAAGGCGCTTAATACTGGTGTCTCTAAGCGCACCATATTCTGACTTAACAATTATTTACCAAAACTTATAATAAACACACAACTTATACATCTGTTCTTTATTCAATAAATCATGCATATATAATAATAAAAAAAAAGATAAGAGTGAAATCAAACATACATACAAGAGGTCAAAGATAGGATCAAACATAGGATCGAACAAACAAACGTATGACCATTCGGTACGATTGTCTGAAAATCAAGACTATTACTTTTGGGCTCTATAGCCCTAAAGTCGATTTGACAACTAATAGTCGTTATTTTCCCACTTGAAGACATTTTCAAGCCCCACCTTTTTTAGGGAAGTTCTAAATTAGTATTATCTTTCAAATGCAGTGGGAATTTTACTTTTTCATTTTTTTGGCCTGCAAATGGGACATAGTACCTTTAACGGTACATGTGCAGTGTTACATGATGTAAGTATGGCACGCCCGGCAGTGCTTGTCACAGTTGCTTCTGGATAGGATTTTTTTTTTACTAGTGTTACTGTTAGTGGCCACGGCCCCTTAGTGACTATAAAAAAAACATATGCTCTTCCTGGCCATTTGGGAATGTGTCAGTTTGCAACAGAAATGGAGAAACACGCATTTTGTTGAAAATCATGTGATATCACGAACATTTATACATCACTTGTATATGGAATTGAAAATAAGTCATGGTTCAATTTTATTTGGAGGGGCTGGCGCCCCCCCCCCCCCCCCCAATGGCATAGAAAATGTATTGGCAGTTTGATGGAACTTCTTCATAATTCATAGGTTCAGCATTTGCTAGAAATCTTGCATGTAGCTTTCTGATGCTAAATTCTTCGACTATATTCCACCATTTATCGTTTTGAGCCCCAGCCCGAAGAAAAATTGAATAGAAAGCCAATGATATTCAAAAATTCGGAACTCTACTGCTTTGTTGTAGCCATGGTGGTACGAGGCGGGGGAGAACGGGGGCTCTCCTAAGGACTCTGAGAGATACAATAATGCATTCGAGTAACGACCACCTCATTCATATCAGGCAGCGACAAGCCCAAATATCCTCATATTACTAGTTGGGTGCCTCAATATCATTATACTCGGGCAACGAGGTGCCGGAATATTGTATAATTATTCATTGTTGATGAAAAAAATAATTTAAAGAAATCAAGCCCCCCCCCCCCCCCCCGGGCCCCTCCACATCCAAAGTCCCATGCCGCCCCCATGCCGCCCCCATACATTCCGCTAGAACCGCACCTGCATTATCAAAAGTGTAAGCCCAGCTTCACAAAGCTCCACAGCTATCCCAAATCCACCCGAAAAGTACGTAGAATGGCTAAGTTGGATATAGAATCGAATCAAGGTTGGGATAAAGGTTATGCCAAATTATTTATTAGTATTCATTGCTTTGTTACAAATCAGTGACTCCTGTCTATACAAAAAATCCTTCTGCGCAGCATGCATTAATCTCGGGATTGGATTATTACCCATCCTTATCGAGAATAAACGTCATTTGCGATTTCATGTAGGGCGGCAAAAATCGTGGCCGAACAATATTATTATATTTTAGGCCTTCTGTATATGACTTACTGCATGTTTTTTGTGGAGGTCACCAGGATTGCTTGATAATTTTAGAGGATAATTTACGTATCACTACTCATGATATTTCCATTTGTCGCGATGAAGATTTTCAGTCTAACAGCTTTCGTTTTACTCTTCAGTGCTTTCGTATTCGTTGACGTCGTCCAGTGCCGAGTACGGAGCTGGCTCTCACTTTCTCCTCTTCGCAAAGATGGGTGAGGAGCTTGTAAAGAGAGGACACAACGTCACTTTCCTGATCGGCCAGGCTTATGCTTATCGTATTCATCAAGCGCCTTACAAAGAACTCTTTAACTTTGAGATAATTCAGCACGCCAGACCCAGGGGCGTCGCTAGACCTTTTTCAGTGGGGGGGTGTAGAGGCCAACGATTACCGACAAAACTAGCCACCAATTACCGACAAAATTAAATGTCCAATATCTACAAATTCAACCCTATAAACCTGGGGCCGAAGGCTAAATTATTTTTCCTATGGAATATCTATAGTACTTGCATACGCGCAAAATTGTCATTTTCCTCGACGACATAAATATACGAATTATTTCTTCAATTTAGTCAGCATCATAGCTATATATTTTAATGCAGGCGCGGAGCTAGGATCTTTTTTTAGGGAGGGGCGGTAGTGAGCAAGAGAATCACTTAAAAGCGGGCTCATTAGGGGGGTGTGGGTGATGGGCCTCCCGCGCGAAGCGCGGAAGCTTAGACGTTTCCTTAAATTATGAGGAAAAGAAGAGGATTAATAATTGTACCGTTTTCGACTGTTAATCCTTGGCTGAATGTAGTTTCCCCCCCCCTCCCGCGCGAAAGCTATGACGTTTCATTAAACTATTATAAAAAAGAAGACGATTTGCTGTACCGTTCTCGACTGTTTATCCTTGTCTGAGTTCAGTTTTTCCCCCTCCCGCGCAAAGCGCGGAAGCTTTGACGTTTCATTAAATTATGAGAAAAAGCAGACGATTAGGTGTACTGTTCTCGACTCTTAATCCTTGTCTGAATTCAGTTTCTCCCCCTCCCGCGCGAAGCGCGAAAGTTTTGACGTTTCATTAAATTATGAGAAAAAGCAGACGATTCGGTGTACTGTTCTCGACTCTTAATCCTTATCTTAATGAAGCTTCCCCCTCCCGCGCGAAGCGTGGAAGTTTTGACGTTATATTAAATTATTAGAGAAAGAAGACGATTCGTCGCACCGTTTTCGACTCTTAATAAGCCCTATTAATCTGAATTCAGTTTCCCCCTCTCGCGCGAAGCGCGAAAGCTTTGACGTTTCCTCATATTATTAGAGAAAAAACACGATTCGTTGGACTGTTTTCGACTCTAAATAAGCCCTATTAATTTTGTCTGAATTCAGTTTCCCCCTCTCGCGCGAAGCGCGGAAGCTTTGACGTTTCCTTAAATTATTAGAGAAAGAAGACCATTCGTTGTACCGTTCTCGATTCGTCTAAAATAAGTTTCCCCTTCCGCGCGAGGCGCGAATTTTTTGGCGCTTCATCACAATATAAAGAAAGGAAGACGATTAATCGTACCGTTTTCGACTCTTATTAAGCCCTATTCATCTGAATTCAGTTCCCCCTCCCGCGCGAAGCGCGAAAGCTTTGAAGTTTCCCCAAATTATTAGAGAAAGAACACGATTCGTTTTACCGTTTTCGACTCTTAATAAGCCCTATTAATTTTGCCTGAATTCAGTTTCCCCGCTCTCTCGCGAAGCGCGGAAGCTTTGACGTTTTGGCGTTTCATCACAATATAGAGAAAGGAAGACGATTAATCGTACCGTTTTCAACTCTTATTTAGCCCTATTCATCTGAATTTAGTTTCCCCCTCTCGCGCGAAGCGCGGAAGCTTTGACGTTTCCTTAAATTATTGGAGAAAGAAGACGATTCGTTGTACCGTTCTCGACTCGTCTAAATGAAGTTTCCCCTTCCGCGCGAAGCGCGGAATTTTAGCGTTTCATCATAATATACAGAAAGGAAGACGATTCCTCGTACCGTTTTCGAATCTTATTAAGCCCTATTCATCTGAATTCAGTTTCCCCCTCTCGCGGGAAGCGCGAAAGCTTTGACGTTTACTCAAATTATTAGAGAAAGAACACGATTCGTTGTATTGTTCTCGACACGTCTAAATGAAGTTTCCCCTTCCGCGCGAAGCGCGGAATTTTTAGCGTTTCATTATAATATACAGAAAGGAAGACGATTCCTCGTACCGTTTTCGAATCTTATTAAGCCCTATTCATCTGAATTCAGTTTCCCCCTCTCGCGGGAAGCGCGAAAGCTTTGACGTTTACTCAAATTATTAGACAAAGAACACGATTCGTTGTACCGTTTTCGACTTTTAATAAACCCTATTTGTCTGTATTCAGTTTTCTCCTCTCGCGCGAAGCGCGGAAGCTTTGACGTTTCCTTAAATTATTAGAGAAGGAAGACGATTCGTTGTACCGTTCTCGACTCGTCTAAATGAAGTTTCCCCTTCCGCGCGAAGCGCGGAATTTTTGGCGTTTCATCACAATATAAAGAAAGGAAGACGATTCGTCGTACCGTTGTTGACTCTTAAACCTTGTTTGAATATAGTTTCACCGAAAATGTTAAACCTCTGATTTCTTTAGCTGATATTATAGGAAAGTGAAACTTCGAGAAAATACAGGTATTGTAGTTGTAGTCACTCTCGAAGTCGTCACAGCGGATAAGAAGTCACAGTTCGTAGGGAAAAAAACTTGTCGACCGATCGACCGACAATATACATCTCACCGACTTCAAACTTCTGCATTGATATAGTACACGAGGATCGAGCAAGAATACCGACACAGCTGACCCGACACAGCAACATATTTACCCGTGTCTTTCTTGCTCCCTCGACGAGACGACTCCACCCAACAACCCCCTTCTCTCTTTTACTCCCACTCCTCCTCTCTCAGACTCTTACTTCCCCTCTCTCTCCTCTCTTTCATCCCCCGTTTCTTTTGTTTCCCTTTCACTCTTTTTTTTTTTTTTTTTTTCTTTCTTTTCTTTCTTTTTTCTCTTTTCTTTTCTTTCCTTTCTTTTCCTTTCTCTCTTTTCTTTTCTTTTCCTTTTCTTTTTTTCTTTTCTTTCCTTTTTCCTCTCTTTTTTCCCTCTCTTTTTTCCCCTCTTTTTTCCCCCTCTCTTTTTTCCCTCCCCCTTTTCTCTTTTTCCCGACGGCAGCGCAATTTTACCGACAATATCCTGACAGGTGGGGGGGTGTCGCACCCCCCCACACCCCCCCTTTGGCGACGCCCCTGGCCAGACCCCAGTCGGAAGTCATCGGTGCTTTCAAAAAGTTCGGCACGCTCTACTCGCAGTCGTTCATTTCTCAGATCTCCGGCTACAAGGATGCGATCCATGATGTTTACCTCGACGACTGTCGGAAGGTTTTTGCTGATGACGCCGTGATGTCGACATTGGCGAACGCGAAGTACGACATCGTCGTGTTCGATGTGATTTGGATGTGCGGGGCACTGATTGCGCAGAAACTCACAATTCCATCCGTGGCAGTCGTCGCCGGTCTGGCATTGCAGACGGCTTTCCCGTACGCCGGAATCCCGATCAATCCCGCTTACATGCCGATAGTATCTTCTGGATTCTCAAACCGTATGGCCCGAATTCACAAAGCAAGGTTTGAGCTCAGACCAAGGTTTGAGGTCAAACCTCCTTTTGTTTCGCCAAACCTTCTTTTGTTATTTACAAACT
This sequence comes from Strongylocentrotus droebachiensis, assembly GCA_035222895.1. NCBI lineage: Eukaryota > Metazoa > Echinodermata > Echinoidea > Camarodonta > Strongylocentrotidae > Strongylocentrotus > Strongylocentrotus droebachiensis. The sequence continues at coordinate 22,431 of JAVYIG010017093.1, forward strand.
TGGTTTGTAAATAACAAAAGGAGGTTTGGCGAAACAAAAGGAGGTTTGAGCTCAAACCCGGTCTGAGCTCAAACCTTGCTTTGTGAATTCGGGCCTATGAGTTTCTTCCAACGCCTGGTCAATGTGTACTTGGTGTGGATGGTGCACTATGGGCAAGGCACACCGTTCTATACCGGCAAGCACTTCAGCGTGATCAAGGACGAGTTCAATGTCCGACCAGATTTGAGCATGGATGAACTCCTCAATGAGGTCGATATGTGGTTTGTCGCCAATGATTTTGCGTTGGAATTCCCGGCGCCGTTAAATCCGAACGTCATCCCAGTCGGTGGGTTTACTGCAGGTCCCGCGGGAAACATCAGCCAGGTAGATATTAACCTTCACCTTCATAATATTGTGCTCAGAATTGGCCTACCCCTGGCGCGCTCTCTCTCTCTCTCTCTCTCTCTCTCTATCTCTCTCTCTATCTCTCTCAAATTATAAAGCGTTTTACTTTCGTTACCTTGGGCACCATCGGTATTTCACCAGGGGATGCCACTTTTTTCATGTTAACATTTTCATTTACTTAATTACCTTTCGAATGAGGTAAAAATTAGTTTCTTTTTGATGAGACATAAGGGTCATTATTTTATAGTGCTTGTTACACCCCGGCTCTCTGTGTGTCTCTCCCTCTCGCTGTGTGTTTGTGTCTCCCTCTATCTCTCTCTTTTTTTCTCTTTCTCTCTCTCTCAAATTATAAAGCGCTCTACTTTCGTCACCTTAGGCACCATCTTGAAATCACCAAGGGATGCCACTTTTTTCGTGTTAAATTTTCAATTACTTAATTAACTTTTGAATAAGGTACAACGAAGTTTCTTTCATTGAGTCACGTGCGGTGCGTGGATTCCGTTTTGCTTATAAAATAGTAATAACAAAACAAAAAATCATTTTGTTCTGCTTGTTGGAATATGTCAATGTCGGTAAATTTGGGTCGACATCCCCCCCCCCCCTCCATTCAAAATGGTTCAGCGACACCCCTGTCTTTGTTTGAATACAGTCTGCATGTTGTAAGATGTAAAGTTCAAACGGTCACGTGTTACACAAAAATATTCCGATCTCATTATGACAGGAGTTCGAAGACTACATCGCCAGCGCAGGCGATCACGGCATCGTTATATTCACACTTGGGACATACTGCGCTGCAGTCGACCACGGAATCCTCAAGATCTTCGCGGATGCCTTCGAAGAGATCGACCAGAAGGTTGTGTGGCAGATCGACGATTCAATGAGAAGGACGCTGGCCTTTAATGTATCGGACAATGTCAAGATGTTTCCATGGATACCGCAGAATGACTTGTTAGGTGAGTCTGAGAATAACTTTTAGGCTTACATGTCCTCTTTAGACTTCGTTTCAAACATTAAAAAGAACCCATGGTTACCATGTTTTTTTTGTCCAAATTACCATCCACCATGGTAACCATGTTTTTGTGTTGTCCAAATTACCATCCCCAATGGAAACCATGGTATCAAACAATGAAATTTGTTTGATACTATAGTTACCATGATTACAATGGTTGATGGTAATTTGGAGAAGAAACAAAACATGGTTACCACGGTTCTTTTTTTTTAGACATGTTCTCGTTAGTACTCATGTGTTCTGCGTCATAATTTATTTTCAATTATGTTCGTTTGCGATGTCGTTAATTGACCAGGTCATGCGAAGACGCGCTTGATGATGTACCACGGTGGGAACAACGGTCTTCACGAAGCCCTGTACCATGGAGTCCCTCTGATTGTGGTTCCCATCATCGGCGACCAGCACGATACCGCAACCCGCGTGGTCGAGAGAGGGATGGGACTTCGTATAACCAGACACGAACTGACGAAGGCAAAGGTGGTCGAATCGCTCGAGGAAGTTCTCTCAAACAACAAGTATGCATGATAACTCTTTTCTCCTAAGTAAATTAAAGTCTTTTATCGGTAATTGAGTGATACGTGTCATACTTTGATTAAGAAAATAGAACAGTGATTGGCAATTAATAGTTCTTTGTTTATGAATGTCCTTTAATTATCAGCGACAGATTTATCCCTTTTCGTTTGTAATGAATGCCCTTTCTTCTTCCTTCAAGTGCCCTTCTAATCTGTAATAAATCGCCCCTTTTTTCACATTTGATATTAGCGTCTTCTTTTACATGACGAGTGCCTATATTTTTTTCTGAGAGCCCTTTGCCTACCGATAGAGTTTCAAATCTTTTAAGTGCCGCTTTTGCAAAGATGATTATTGCCCCATTTCTTTACAGTAGGTGCTCCGTTAAAAAAAAAACTAACCTATATGATAAGTGCCCCTTTTACTTAATTTTTCGAATGTCGCTTACAAAATGTGCAAAAGAGCCATATCTTGCTGAAAAGAGTCGGAGGAGCTTTGTGTAGTACGGGTACCTTAACGCTCTCATCACAATGTAAGGGCACCGGGGCAGGGGGCACAATGCTCTAACCTTTATGGGAAAGAACTGGGCCCCTCATGCTCATTTTCAATGCTATACATTTCCCCTTCATTAAATAAGTCAATTTGATATGAGAAGTTGCCCTTTTTACACTAAACATTTGCCCCTTTAAACTACTATAACATAATTATCCTACCCAACTTCTAAAAGAGGCATCTTCCAACTTATAAATTATTATTATCCCTTAAATACAATGCCTTTCTGAACTTCATGGAATGACAAAGGAATCAATCGCCCCCCTTTTTCTAAAGAATAAAAAGGCTCGGACAATGAAGGAGTATTAAAACTGAAGGCTACTGCAAAGCACATTACCTAATGTCAATCTTGTTTAAAATAGGCATTATCACAATAGGTGCTTTGAAAAGATATTTCCCTCCCATCCCATCCCATCCCATCCCTCCTCTCCCCCGAATGTCTTGTAGCCTCCCTCGCCTCAATCTTGCTGGAATTTCTCCAAAGTTTCCTCGCTGTGCTCGGACGCATTTATAGTTTATCTAATTATGCAACCTTAAAGGTCTAATTCATTCTTTCCTCGTAAGATTGTGCAAAGTTACCTCACATCTCGCTTCGCTCGCAAATGAATCCGCAGACCATCAAACACAAGTGCTGCATTATGATGCTGAAGCAGTATCTTGAAAACGTAAAGAGAGAAGGGAAAAAATGTATTAAAGGGAAAGTCCACCCCAGGATTTTTTTAGCTGACGATATAGACCTAATAATACCATGAAGAATGATACAAGTCTCATTAAAATCCATGATCACATAACGAAGATATATCGACTTTTTTATCGAAAATCAGCCGCCCCCAAATGCAAATGCGTTACATGGGCATGAAACGATCGCATTGTGACGTATGTTGCGAGCTGCCTTCTTATTTCGCAGACATTCACTTTCGCTCGCGGTACACTGTTATCGCACTGACACGACGAATCATGAATGAAAGCGAAAGTGAATGTCTGCGAAATAAGAAGGCAGCTCGCAACATACGTCACAATTTCGATACTATCGGTTATTTTTTGGCGATCGTTTCATGCCCATGTAACGCATTTGCATTTGGGGGGCGGCTGATTTTCGATAAAAAAGTCGATATATCTTCGTTATGTGATCATGGATTTTAATGAGACTTGTATCATTCTTCATGGTATTATTAGGTCTATATCGTCAGCTAAAGAAAATCCTGGGTGGACTATCCCTTTAATTAGGATGTAGGGGTAAATAACAATGTCTAAAATTTGGAATTTTTCGCTGTGACGTTACCCTTTGCAGTTGCTCCTATTTCCACCAAAAAAAAACTTTTTGTTTGTGTCACCCCTTTCCCCATCCTTCATTGAAAGACGCCCCGCAACCCCTGTTGAGTTTCATTAAACAGATTATAATTATGCACTTGTTTGGTCCATATAATGTGTGTGTGTGTGTGTATTGGGTTTTTTACAGACGTGTATCAATCAGATATGATTATTTACGTCTGGGGACCGACCTTTAAACGTCACCATCCGAATAAGACGTGACTCAGTTTCGAACCTGCGTCCTCTGCTGAATCAGTTTATAACTTCCACTTTTAGCTGGATTACAGGCGCACGCCACAACGCCTAGTAATATAATAATACCAGACTGAGTGTGACTTAAGGGGGCGCTCTTGCAATATGCGATACATTTCACAAAGACCTCGGCTTTCAAGCTAGAGCAAAGTGACAAACCCCCTGACTAAATTTGATTTCTGTGAATAGACGGTGTAGGTTTATAATTACTTGTTCGTTATTCATAGTCAAGCTATGGAATACACAGATTGTTTGAAGATTGGAAGTTTGGCGGGAGACTCTTATAATGCCTGTTGTAGGCGAGGCGACAATATATTTTCGATATGTATTACCTTGAGCTAATTGACATTATGAATGCAAATATCCTTTACGCCAATAACAAAATGCTCAGGCGATATGTCATTTCCCAATGGCGCTTCAAAAAAGTAACGTCTCGCGTGCAAAAGGCATAAGAAATGATTTGAGCAATTCTAATTTCGACCTCACCGGAACTAAAGCTATTTTTTTTTTAATAATATTTTTTGGGTGTTTTTATTCGACAGAATATTTTTAACACAACACAAAGTACAGGTTAAGTAGCAAATCAAAACATTATCTTTAAAAAAAAGTGCATCATACAATATATCTGCTTAGTAGCAACTGATCTAGCTACAGAAAAGCTAGTTTGTTCATGCGTTGACAAGGAAACCTTGATCCGTTTCAGATGAGAAAGAGGGTCGGTTGATCTTGTCATCTCTTCACGTCCCCTTCACTATTCCCTTTCTTTCTTTCTCTCTCCTTTTCACTTTGATCCACCACCTTACTATGGGGGCATGCGCCCCCGTGTCCCATATAGACAAAATAACAATAAATTGAATTGAATTGAACTGAATCACCAACACTACCTGTTCCTATTCATATTTATATTTCCCCTTTTCTCCAAAAATTCAAATCAGATATAAAGAAAAGGCTCTGAAGTTGTCATCCATCTTCAAACATCGTCCACAGACTCCTACAGAACGTGCTGCCTTCTGGATCGAACACGTGATTCAATATGGCGGGCAGTACATGATGTCACCTGTCCACGACCTCAGCTTCGTCCAGCTCTATCTCATCGACGTCATCTTATTCCTCGCTTTGATTGGTGCAATATTCTTATATGTCATCTACAGAGTTGCTCGTTTGCTCCATGCTCTTCTGTGTAAAACAAATTTTGGAGTGAAATCTAAAATGTGTTGATCAGTGTTATAAGAGAGATACCTAGTCACAGCTTTATGTGTTCATTTTCAGAATAGTGTTGGTCATACATAATTGTTGTTGTCATAACAATATAAGAGTTAATATTGGACTCCTTTCATACTTGAATTTTTACAATTACAATTTGTTTTTTTAGTATCTCCTCCCTGTATAATTATATTCATTTCACATCATTTGCTTATTCACTTACATATTCATCTACTTCAATTA